>RJWT010007197.1:0-27972 GCA_004365215.1 Cuniculus paca | reverse complement strand
AATATCAGTTGGATTCACAAGGGAATCTCAGGGCCAGAATAAGTAAAAGGCACCCACCAACCAGACATCAGTGATGTTAACTTCACACACTGAGAAATGCAAATATTATTTTTAGACAAAAAAGACACTGAAGGATTTAGGAATGAGATCGTAAAATGGGAAACACATTCTGATCTGGGAAGAAAAAAAAAAGACAAAACAAGTTTGATAAAATGTTAATTATTATCAAATCTCTGTGGTGATAGCATAAAGGGTTCATTATACTTTCCATTATAAATATTTTACCAAATAAAACATGTTATTAAAATAGTGTGCAAAAAACAAGGTGAGGATTGAATTGAATTTTCAGTAGTGTGCAAAAAACAAGGAGAGGATTGAATTGAATTTTCAGTATTCTCTGCACAATTCACCATTGTGAAAGCCAGCCCAAACAATATGAGACTGGTTATAATGGCAAAAACCTTAGAGCTACACAAATAGCCTACCTAGTTATTTAACTATTAGACTTGCTTGAATTCAGGCATGTAAGGTTGAGTTAAACCTTCTCCTTGGGTCACGGTATATTATTGGCAGCTTACACAAGTCTCCTCAGGTGTATCTATGTCCACATTCCCTCCAATTCCTCTCACCCACTTATACATGTACCCTTCTCATTTGATCAAGTGTAGGGTTTTTGCATGTGTTCTTGAAAACACAATTTCTATGCATAGATATATCATAAATACATTCATTTTTAAAAATGTCAAACTGGATCTCTATAGATTAGTTATTTTTAAAATCATTTATTATTGTGAAATGCATATTGCATTTATGTGGAAGAAACTATAAAAATGTCATTAGCCAAATATAATATATTCCAGTTTAGTCTTTGAATATTTAAATCAGTGACTGAAATATTATTATAATATTCTCCTCTCATCAATAGTGATAAAACAGTGCTAATTTTTTCAAATTCTATGAAGAATGTACAATCTTATGAGACCTCTTTCTATGAAGCTTAGATCAAATGTTGCTTTTACCCTCAACAGAAGCAAATAATAATGCAATAAAAGTTTCTGTGTTTGCAGTTACCTCTGCTTGGCATTTGGACTGCTATCATCTGGCATTTTTACACTACAAACTACTTACATGGGAGTTATCATCACATAGTCAAACTCTAACTTCCAAATGAAAAATGACAGCATTCAGCAGATGTTCCTTAGTTAGGGAGGGGAAGGGAGCACCAGGAGAGACACAAGATTGAAGGATATGCTAAAGCTAGACCACCGCTGAAAAACCTGCCTTGCAAGAATTCCCATAATGACCATGGAGAATAGAATTAACAATCTCTTAGATTAGAATCCTGGTTGGCTTCACTGAACAGCACTGGTAATTTCTGTTGTGTATTTTGTAAATAAATCCCCTCCCTTTTTACCAATTTCTCTTTGTCTAGAAGTGTTTATTAGAAATATTAATACATTGTTGCAAAAGAACATTACTTGATTTTTTTTTGCTTAACTCACTGAAATATATCTTTCTCTTCTTTTAATTCTTATGAGGAAATTAATTTTGTTTTAAGTGCTTTTTAATTACTGCTTTAAGAAACTAAAAATCATGTAAATTAGGAGACAGGTGCACTGTGCAAACTATCAAACTATGAACAGGCCCTCCCCAACTTACGAATCAGGTACATTTGCAAAGTTTCTTAACAAGTTTGGTGTTGAGAATTCAGAGTATTTTTCACATAAAGATATGCTTCACAGTATGATTAGTTTTCCAGAAAAATAAAAATCTGTCTACCCTGTAAACACTGACAAATTGTTCTCAAATATTGTTCTCCAAGTGAGATCCTCACACTACAGGGAACCACTGGACAATTTCAATGGGTCTGCAAAGTCAACTCTATTTTCTCAAAACATTCTAGGATGTTATTTATCTTTTTGCTGTGTTGACATTTGCACTGATACATCAAAGACTGTAGTAGATAAAACCACTGCATCCTTAACCCGAATCAAAGTAACAGCGCTACACCAGCAATCTTCATGTTCTTTCACCACCAATTGCTCACAATAAAACAAAAATGCTTGTTTCACTTAACAATGTCTATAAAGCAATAAACAGTATTAATATTGTTAAGAGTGTATTATAGATACTATGTGGGCTTCCAATGTGCTGCATCACAAAAGGCAGAAAATGTGTATTGTGTGTCTGCTGCACACGAAGGTACAGTAGATTTCTACAGAAAAAACCCGTGGGATTGCTCCAGTTGCAAGCTGAACTAACCACTTCTTTTGCAGAATACCATGCATGTTCCTTGAAAACCTGAAGGCAAACAGGGAATACTGGACAGAAAGAGCTTCCTGCCTGAAGCCAGAACAGCATTCCCTTCCATCCAACAGACCCGTGCTAGGAACCATCCACAACTCCCTAGAAAATTCAATCACAGAGAAGAAGGAGTGTAACCTGGGGGCCCTTATGGGAAATTTCCTATAGTAAGAGGAACTTTCCAAAGCTTCTTGTATAAATATCAATCAAAGGAGAAAATTAAAGCAGGTATTTAAATCCTCCATAGCTATAAAAGAGATCAGAAAATCAGCAATTGGGGCTTAACTTCTGTACAACTGCTCCCACAATTTCTCAGAGGACAAGTTTGACCACTCTATTTGCAGGTGGCTGGTCTGAGTCACTTTCCTCATCCCTCATCACTGAGACACAATGCCTGACACCACAATCTAAAGGAGGAAAAGTTATTTTGGCTCACATTTTAACAGTTTCAGTCTAAGGTGGGATGAAAGAAGGAACCAGTAAGGGTGACGCACTCTTTAAGGTCATGTCTCCAGTGACCCACCTCCTCTGACCAGACCTGGCTTCCTAATAGCAAATCAGTTGTAGCACTCTCATAATCTAATGGCCTTCCAAAACCTCTGCCTATGAGCACATTAGGCTCTAGAGGACATCTAGATACAAAGAGTAACATGGATATATCCTTAGTATGTAGCAGTGACCAGTATACAGCAGCTTTCTGATATCTATTTGCTGGGGCAGTGGAGAAGTAAATGGATGGATGGATGGATGAATGGATAGATGAATGGATGGATGATAAATAAATATATGATGAAACATCCTAAAGCAGATAAAGGCCAAGAAGTAGAAAGTGTTTCAGCAATTTGACAACAGGCACAATCCAACTATTCAGCATCACTGGTAAGATAAATTAGATATTTACATATTAAAAAGATAATTAAGGGCCAGGGGTCTAGCTCAGCGGTCTAAGCGCCTGCCTGGCAAGCGCAAGGTCGTGAGTTCAATCCCCAGTGCCGCAAAAAAAAAAAAAAAAAGTAATTAATTAACCTTACAATGGAACATGTAAGAATACATTCATATACATAGATTGAATTTGTTGGTTATAAATAAATATAATACTGAAAAACTGGAAAGTAGGGTGAAAAGAAATGGTAAATGAAACAAGGGCAAGTGATTCAAAGGTCTCCTGGGAGTCTTAAAATTTTGAACTCCTTCTTGCCCTGGCACATGCGTTGGTGGGAAAGGTAGAGCACTTTCAGAAGAAAAGAACATGTGATTCAATCTGAACTAACAATATGGCTATCTGTCCCATAATGTCTTGACCAGTGACCTCATATAGTGTTGTGGAAAGAGGTAAGATCATAAAAGGAAGACTCATTTCAACTCCAGAAAAAATTGAGCATTCTAGTATAGTAGTCTCCTTATAACTTATTCCAAATTTAAACCATACATAACTATAAATGTTGGATTTGTCTGTCCACTCACTCTCTTCCACACTGGAATAGCAATGAAACCCCTTGGGGGAAAAAAAAAAAGGAAATATCACTACATGATTAGAGAGCACTTGGTTCTTAAATATCTTCCAACAGTGAGTATATCTGACTTTTGAAAATTCAATTTAGGTGAAGTCATTATGCATTTACTGAACACTTACTACATAACAGGAGCTAAGCACTAGGAAAACAAAGGTGAATGTGTCATGGTCCCTGCCTTCTAGGAGCTCACAGTTCTAGAGAATGCAAGTAGCTACATGAATGAAAACCCAGTGTGTGTGCAATGGAACCACATACCAGCACATTCTTTCAAAGCAGCAGTCCCCCAAACAGTAGTTTCCTATTTATTCATCATAAAAATCATAGTTGGCTTTCTTTATCCCTGTTGATATGCTCTGCAAAAGTTTCCACAAAAATTCTATCATAAATAATATGAATTAATAAAATCTATTAATTCATAGATTCAATAGATCATTCAAGGAAAATCTGAGACTGAAGAACTAGTGACATCTGAGCCCTGAGCATGTCAAGTTAGAGGTATTCTGGAATTTAAAAGGAAGAGAGGGAGTTTGTCATCTTTGTCATTGCACCTGGCATCCAGAAATGCACTCTCCTTCCCCATCCAGCAGGTATGCAAATGAAGACCTCTGCCGAACTCTAGTAGAAACCATCTACTATGGTAAGGAAATTTGTGACTATTGACCTCCCTGCCTTCAGCCTCAGCATGGGATCTGATGAGACCAAAGGACAAGTCATTCAAGCTCAGTGCTAGGGGCTAGGGGTGCAGGGGCAAATCTGTAACTTTATCTACTGTCTGTTCCATACATGAGCATGAAGAGTGTCCCTCAAACAAAAGAGAATGTGCCCTTACTTGGAAACAGAGTTTTGCAGATATAAGCAAAGTAAAGGTGGGGTCATACTGGATCAGGGTAGATCCTAACTGAACCTCTAGACATTGGTCAGAGGTCAAAGGGAAGTTTTCAGGATGAGGTCTAAGGAGATTCCTGGAGAGACCTGAGAAATCATGATGGAGAGCAAACCCAGAGGTCCAACATAATCCAGTCCCAGACAGCTCTGAATGGAAACAGGAGACTCCACAGGGATGGCTAACTTCTCCAAGAAGAAGCACAAGACAAGTGTATCTTCTGAGATTTAAAATTCAATAGTTATGATGTCTCCCTAAAAGAAGGAGAATGTGGAGTCCAACTCAGTAGAGAAATATGTATAGAAATAAAAATGCAGTTTCAGGGAAGTTGTGGTGATGGTTTTGTTACCTCATTCTTGCTTGTTTCACCTTGGTTATAAGAAATTGGCCATATATTAACCTACATAAAGTATATCCTAATAAAAATCTAATTTCTGTCCTTTGGCAAAAACTAGCATAAACATACACATTTAAATACAATTAAACTAATTCTGCTGCTTCATTCTCCCCTTATATTTTATTTTTTAAATGTACGTGAGTTGAGAATAAAAAGAGGATGATGGCAAGGTAAAGGAAGGCCATTCCCAAATATGGGATATTTCTTACTTGCAGATCTAGCCCCTGACCTTCATTTTCTGTCTATTCACTGCCCTGGGGGTGACCTTTTATTGACTCACTCAGTGGGCTGTTCTGCTTTCTAGCTACCAGTTGGGCATTGGGAGGCATCCTCAGGAGACTGGAGGGCAAGAAGGTAAGTTCCAGGTCCTAATGCCAGTACTTGCTCGGCTTTGGCCATTACACCTGCAGGATGGTTGTTGATCTGCTGACCGTCCCTACCAAGTCTCATACCCTTTAGGTCTTGAGTTAATGTCAGTTCCTCACTGTGCTGGCCCATTACCCTTTGCTAGTCTTCTTGAAGTTGCCTGCACATTTATAACAAATGTCCTGTCCTTAAACTCTCTTCATTTCTGCCATTGGAGTAAGTCATAACCTAAGATACTAGAGAACATTACATTAAATTTAAGATTTTCAATAGCTAGGGATGGAGCTCTGGAGTTAGAAAAGCCAAAAGAAGAACTAAGAAACAAGTAAAATCATTGTTCTCTCATTTCCTGAAACTTCAAGGGTTTCCCAGAGAGAAGAGTGCAAGGGTCTAAAGCTAAGGGGAAGATTGAATTCTTTAGATAAGAAAGGAGAAAGTGGGAGAAAAGTGCCAGAATTATGAAGAAAACTCTCATTCATTAAAAACATACTATGTGCATAACACTAAGTCTAACACTCTATTTGTATTCTCATGTAATTTCATAAATATCTATTTTCCATAAAATTAAAATAGACTTAAGAAGGTTACTTTACTAGGTCTTGATAGAAAAATGCAATGGCAGAACAGTCAGCCACTAGCCCAAGGCCTTAACCATATGCTTGTCTGATGACATTTTACCTATGGTTCAGATTTTGAGAACTTTTGTGTGAAAAGTGCCATTAGATGCAAAAGAATAGAGCCTGCATGTCCTATAAACACTGGATCAGCCTCAAGAATCTGCAGCTTAATTTTATATCAATCTGCTTATAAAATAGCTTCAAAGTTTGAATGTATAGCTCATTTTGGTTTGAATGTGTTCCTTCTAAAATTCATGCTGGAACAATTTCTAATGAAATAATATTAAAAGGTGGATCCTTTAGGGGGAGACTGGGATATAAGAGCTCCTCCTTTATGAATGGCATCTTCTTATAAAAGAGATTTTATCGATGGTTTGGTCTCTCTTTGTCTGTCTCCTTCAGTCAGATGAGAGACCAGAAACAAGGTGCCATCTTGTCTGGAGACAAAAGGCCCTCACCAGAAACCAAACTTGCTGGTCCCTTTATTTTGGACTTCCCAAAGGCTAGAACTTTAAGAAAGTAATTTTATGTTCTTTGTAAGTTACTTAGTCTCCAGTACTTTGTTAAAGCAGATCAAAAGGACTAAGCTCTGGCTTGCTGCTTTTTTTCCCTTTACCTTGTTTTGGTTTTTTTGTTGTTGTTGTTGTTTGTTTTGTTTTGTGTTTTCTTTTGTTTCATTTCACTTTGTTTTCATGGTACTAGAGATTGAATCCATGCCCTTCACACTGTGCTACAACCACAACCCCCTACTTCATCCATTTGTTTGTTTGCTTGCTTGCTTGAGACGGGGTCTCCCCAACTTGCTTACTACCCAGGCTGAGCTCCCACTTGCAGTCGTCCTTCCATGGCCTCTGAGAGTATTGAGATGACAGGCACATGCCAACTCTTAGGCATTGTTTTATTTTGATCTTTTCTTTCTCTTACAATTTCCATATTCTTTACACAACTGTCATAAAAATTGTAACAGTGAAATATCTTATTTGAAACGAAAGGGAAGGGATATGAACACACATAGGCCAAGGATTCCAAGAATTCAGAAAAATACCCAGGACACCCAGTGTGCTGCCATGGCAGCAGGAGAGGATGCTATGAACCCTTCTCTATGAAAATGGGAAGTCTCTAGTGGAACTTGGCCAAAAAAGGTATTTTCTGCTAATATTTTCCTAATAAATGTATGGATCCCCATGAAAAATAAAAATGTAGAAACTCTTGTTGAAAATATTGTTACTAAGTATTTCCAAAGACCATCAAACCAAGTGCAGACTTTCTGAGTGGAGACTTGTGTGACTGCATAGACCTCAGACCCTCAAAGCTGACCCAGTTGCCTCTGAACATTCTTACCTGCCAAGATGAAATTAACATCAATTAACCAAAAAAATTTTTTAAGTCAGCAAATAAAACTATAGAAAACGTAAACTGACTCAGGGTCCAAAAATCATGTGGAATATAATAATACTACCAAACTGTCATTGTAAAAAAAGCAGCAGCCCAGAACACTGATCCAAAGGCTCCTGACAATCAGTCACGCTTGAATCTAAAGTTCACGATGAAAGGGAACAACCTCCCCTACTCACTCACCAGAGCTTTTCCTGGAAACAGTTCTCTCCACTCATTAATCTCAGGGACAACACAGCTGTGGTTTCCAGGAAACAAAGGAGACCCTGATGCAGCCACATCCTCAGAAAAACAGTCATTTGAATGCATCTCTGTTGTCCAAAATGTCAATTAAAAGCAATAACAGAAATGTTAATCAAAAAATTCTAGCACTTGGAACCTGCTTCTAATTTGCCTAAATGTTGATTAATTGTTATTAATTTGTTCAGTAAAAGCCAAGGTATCATTTGTTTCCATCTGCTTATAAAAAATGAGTTTAATCTCTAAATGTTTATGAAAAGCATTAATTTATAACCAAAGAATTTCTTAGCTTTCTAGATATTACTATCACTAATATAAATTAATCAAGATGGTGTCAGCCAAGTTCAATTAGAAATACCAATAGAAATCCTCACTGATTGGAAAACCAAATTTAGTTAGATACTAAGTCATGACCAGAGACTGGTAATTTCCCCCAGTGAAGTCTATACAGCTGAAGAAAGTAGGGTAGAACTGTTATTTAATTGAGGAGCTACATTAGGTAACTTATCCTCAATGCCCCATAAAGGGCGTTTGTTATAGTATTTTCTGTGCCTTTCCATTTTTCTAAAAGTAACAGCACCCCAACTTTTGAGGGGTGCACTTTTCTCCTATGTACAACTGTAGTGGAACTATAAATAAAGGCCCCTACCTCTCCTACAGACTCGAGTTTAGATCGTCAGACAAGCTTTCCCAGGATTTTGAATCCTAATAGACAAGAAAAATCAGCTTGAATCTCATTCATTCTGGTGGTGGAGACTTGAAAGACCACTGACCTGTTACACTGCATGAACTCACAAAACCACCTGGATTTCTGCATTTTCCAACTCTTTTTCTCCAGCCTTTCTAACATTTCTATGAGATATCCAATATCCTTGCAGTAAATTACTTTTCTGATAATGTTAGCTGGAGTATCTGATGCTTGCAACTAGAAATACACTTAACAACATGACTGAGGCTTCTTGTATATTGAGGAATGCTCTCACTCCCAGATGATTAATAAACCAGCTGAAGAAAAGTTCAAGAAGTTCAGCATCTCATGGGAGAAAAAGCTTGCAGCATTTTCAATATGATAGGACTGGCAAAGCAACAAGACTACCATGTGCAAATCAATATAGTATAATGATGCTTACAGGTATGTATGATAATGGAATGTATACTAAGGAAAATCCAGACAAATGAATTTTAAGAGTCAGAAAAAATATGTATTAGATTAAGGGGTGAAAAAGATTTGGTTTAACAAGACAAAAAGAGCAATCCACCAGATCAAAAAAAAAAACTTGACAATTGACAAATACTACTTGCAATAAACATGACAGAATCAACTGACCACACAGAAAAACAGGTTATGACATTCTAGAACTTTGTCACTAAATCATCAGAATCTAGCAATCAATTTTTCTGTGGTACATCTGTGAGGTCAAGCATTATGCTTTGATTTTTATCCAAAAGAGGAGTCCTGGGATATGTTAGATTTATATGAAATGTGGGACTTACAAAGAAAAAAACCTAGGGGCAACTTCCATAGAAACAATTTAGCATTTCTCATCAGTGTACAAATGTGGGGAGCTCAAAATATATTAATTCAAAATCCTTTCCCTACTCCAGGAATATTAACATAATCATAAAAAATTCCTGTAACTATTTGAAATCTACCAAAAACTTTAATTTGCGTTTCTTTAATGCAAAGGAAAATAACTGAATGTACTGACTACAGCTTTCTAGAGAATATAAAAACATCAGCTTGTGGTATAAGTCTTCTGTATATTCTGATGTCATTTGATCTCAACATGAATCTGTTATTTATGAACTGAGGTTACCATCAGGTATGCTGGCCCTATCTATATTCCAATAGTAGCTTTGATTTTTAGATTCAGCCCTACCAAGAGATTCAGCACCTTAGTTTTAGAATTAGCAGACTCTGACTTTCCTAGATTGCCTTCCCAAACTGGTCCATGAACACACAAAATTACCTGATTTCCCAGTGCTATTGTTCCAGTGGCTTCAAAGCTGTGATTGTTGAGGCAGTGTTCCCTTCATTTAGAGGCAAGAAGACTATGATGCAAAAGGCCTACCAGTCCACAGAAGATCAGTCTAGCACTCAGTGACACAGGCATTACTGCCGTTAGTCAAGCACACCCAGCTTTACCTCCCAGTCCCAGGGCAGGTGCCCACTACCTAGATCCCTCAACTGGGTGACAGCACAAGACCAGACCAGTGGTGAATTCTACACAGAGGGTGCATGTGATACAGCATTAGTTGGCGGTAAGAGGCCTTTTCATTCCAGAGGCCTTTTTCTTACAGGCACAGATAGCAGAACACTCAATGAGGTGACTGTGCTAGAGGGAGGGTTGTGGAGAGAAGAGATCTGGAGTGGAATAGCCAGCTGACCTGCAGTGGACAGGGAGTGTGAAAGAGAAATTGAGTGCTGCAATTACAAGTCTCAAGAACTGAAGAGGTTTCTTTGGCATTATGTCACTTCTCTGATAGATACAGGGTATTAGAATGTTGTCACCAGTGCATGTTTAAGCAGTACCTTCAAAAAGCACAAGCAAACCTGAGTCTAGTAGGCACTCAGTTTATTTGCCCAGCATAATGTCCCCATAGGTCAGCTGGCTACTCCATTCCACATCTCTTCACTTCACAGCCTGTCTGTACTGAGCCCCTGACATGATCACACAGACACAAGGTTGTACATTTCATCAACCCCATGGGCAAGGAACAAAAAAGTACTGTATCATTTTCTTCAAAGTTTCCTCAGTTCCACACATATTACCAGTGAATTTACTATGTACCTAATGATGCGTTGAACTCTATGAGGCAAACAGACCCCATAGTATAGTTAGAAGGGTCTAATTTACAAAGTCACAGCTTTTAAAAGGAAAGTAAGTATTCGGAAATTTCCCCTGAATATGGCTCCTAGCAGGTAATTGTTGACTTCAGTTTGAAGGAAATGACCCACGGGAATAAAAGTTCTCCAGGCAGTGCCATAATCAGGGGCTGAGTTCCTGTCTCTGCCAAGCTTGGCACTGTTGTTATTTGACTCTAAGCTTTACTTTCACTTATGGTTTAATTTGAGGTGCTAAGCCTTTTAAAGTGTTTGGGCATAAATAAAACCTTCATCAAAAGCATACCACTACAAAATGGACTAGACTCATTATGATGATGTGCCTAACAAGGAAAAATCTCTCCTAAAATCAGGCACACAAGTTCATACAATCATACATAATGAAGTACTGAAGGATTTAGTGTCTAAGCTCCAAAGTAAGTGGTTAAAATATTATGAAGATGGGATTAATAAAGATTTAAAGACTAAGCAGGGCTTAACTAAGGCTGGAAGATTGCATACATTTGAATCTACAGCATTGATAGAATTCTCTATGTTGGCTATGAACATTTTTAGAAACATCTTTCTTAGTTTCTCAATATGCCCATCTATTTCTTTTTTCATTTTCCCCACATACTTTATTTATAAAACTATAAGGTATTCACATTTAAATTTAAAAATGAATATGATCAGTTTGTTTCCCTTTCATTATTACAATATCTTTTGTACATTTTGGATCTTATTACTCTTTTAGTTTTTTATTGTTATTATTTTTTTTTACACTACGGAGACAACATGATATTTAAAAATGTAAGTCTGATTTATTTCACTTATGAGTGTAGTCTCAAGTTGCCTCCATTTACCTATACTTCTAAGATAACAATATGGAATTTATTAACTAGTATTGATTTCTTACTGTTGTTTTGTTTTAGTATTTATTTTTGAAATTCTGCATTATTTCTATCCTTTTTTATTTTGTTTTTTAAAATAAAAAAAGACTATGAAAGTTCATATTAAAATTATTATGAAAAAGTGAGTAGTGATTGATGAAATTTAAATCTGAACTGAATTTTTATTTTTAATTTTATTTTTATTTTAAATTAATATGCAATAATTACACATATATTTATAGAGGTACAGTGTGATATCTCAATACATGCATATGTGATGCATAATGATCAAATAAAATTAATCAGCATTATCATATCTTTATCACTTCTTTACATTTGAAGATTTCAAGCTCCTCTCTTCTGACTCTTCATAAATAATATATAATAGATTATGAGAAACTATCATCATCCTATTCTGCTGTAGAATGCAAGAACTTAATCCTTCTTTTAACTGTATTTTAGTAACTATTAACTATCTTCCCTATTCTCCTTCCCCTGAGCTCAAATAACTTAATTTTGAACCTCACACTCCTAGAAAAAGAACAAATCAAATCTGAAGCTCATACAACAGAGGAAATTTATAAAGATCAGAGCAGAAATTAATGCAATTGAGACTAAGAAAGCAGTGCAAAGAATCAAAGAGTTGGTTCTTTGAAAGATTGAGTAAAATTGATGAATCCCTAGCAAACCTTATCAAAAAGAGGAAAGAAAAGACTCAAATTTGGGCAATAAAGAATGAAAAGAGTGAAAGCACAATGGAAATCTGGAAGATCACTAATACCTATTTCAAGAAACTGTACTCCAAAAAGATGTTAAAAACAGAAGAAATGCACAAATTTCTAGACATATGAATTGGCAAAACTGAATAAAGAGGATATAAAAATTCTTAAAAACTCATTTTCAGTCAATGAAATTGAAGATGTAATTAAAAACTTATGACAAAGAAAAACCCAAGCCTTGATGGATTCACTGTTGAATTCGCCAAGAAATTTAGAGAAAGTCTAACGCTACTAATACTGAAATTCTTTAATGAAATTGAATGAGAAGATGTACTCTCAAACTCATTCCTGGAAGCAAGTATTACTCTGATACCTAAACCAGAGAAGGATCTGACCAAAAAGAACACTACAAACCAATCTCACTGATGAACATGGTGCAAAAATCCTAAATAAGAGACTAGCAAACAGAATGCAGCAAATCATGAAGAAGATTATATACCATGACCAAGTAAGAATAATCCCAGGGATGCAAGAATGGTTCAATAATATGCAAATCAATAAATGTAACATACTATATTAACAGAGCCAAAGCTAAAAATAACATGATCATCTCAATAGAGGCAAAAAAATAGCATTTGACAAAGTTCAACACCCATTCATGTCAAAAACCAGACAGAAAATTGGAATGGATGGTCTTTGTTTTAATCTGACAAAAGCCATCTATGACAAACCAACAACTAGCATCATACTAAATGGTCAAAAACTGAAAGCTTTCACTCCAAAATCAGAAACAAGGCAAGAATATCCAATATCACCACTCCTGTTCAATATAGATCTGGAAATGTTAGCCAAAGCAATTAGACAAGAGAAAGAGATAAAAGGAATAGGAATAGGAAAGGAAGAAGTTGAATTAGCATTATTTGCAGATGACCTGATACTCTACAGAGAAGACCCCAAAAACTGCACCAAAAGACACAGATTTCATCACCAAATTCAGTAGTGTAAATGGACACAAAATCAACACTCAAAAATCGATAGCTTTCCTATGCATATAAAACAAGCTCATTGAGAGAGAAATTAGGGAAACCACACCCTTCAAAATAATATCCAAAAAAATGAAACACTTAGGAATCGGTTTAAGAAAGAATGTAAAAAAGCTATAAAATTATGGTACTCTGAAAAATGAGATCAAAGAAGGTATCAGAAAATGGAAAGATATTCCTTGACCATGAATAGGAAGAATCAACATAGTAAAAATGGCATATTCCCAAAATTGTTATACAGATTTAATGCAATCCCAATTAAAATACCACCAGCATACCTCACAGATCTAGAGAAAACAGTCCTAAAATTCATGTGGAACCAGAAAAGACCTAGAATAGCAAAAATAATTCTCAACAGCAAAGGCAAGGCAGGGGACATTACAATACCTGACTTGACCTTATACTACAAAGCTGCTGTGATAAAAGCAGCATGGTACTGGCAAAAAAAAAAAAATCTGAGAATCAATAGAACAGATTAAAAGATGTAGGAACAACTCCAAACACATTATCTTTGACAAAGAAGTCAAACACATTTACTGGAAGTGAAGTAGCCTCTTTAATAAATGGTGCTGGAAAAACTGGATTTCCACATGCTGAAGACCAATACTCTTCTACTTTTAGATTAACATTTTATCTGGCACATGAGAAAGAGCAGCAGTTATTTGTCTACATCTAGCATATTTCACTTAACATAATGTTCTCCAGTTCCATCTATCTTGCTGCAAATGACACAATTCCATTTCTATATGACTCAATAATATTCCATTGTACTACACATACTACATTTTCTTTATCCAGCCATTTGTCAATGGGCACCTCCATTGATTTCACATATTGAATATTGTAATACAACAATAAACATGGGAAAGCAGCTATCTCTTTGATGTACTGATTTCATTTCCTTTTCCTACAGAAATGGAACAGCTGGATAAAATGGTAGACCTAGTTTTAGATTCTTGAGAAACTGTTATCAATAATGACTCTACTAATCTACATTCCCACTGTTGGAACATATGCCTCCTCTGTAGCATTTGTATTTTTTGCTTTTTCATAGTAGCCATTCTGGTGGGGGTGAGTGGGATGATACGAAATGTTATTGTGTCTTTGATCTGCATTTCCCTAATGGATAGTAATGCTGAACATTTTTTCCTATCTATGTTGACCATATTTATGCCTTTTATAAAAAAATTTTTATTTTCAAGAGAATAAAGCCAAGCAAAATAAGACAGAATAAAGCTAATAAAAACAAAACTGTGTGAGTGATACAGGTTTTCAAAACAAGATAATAGAAAATGAACAATGACTACTATAATGCCTCTTGTTGTCTTCAAGATAGCTGCCCATACCATCAAACATAGTAAAATCAAACAAAACAGAACAGAATAGAACCAATAAAAACAAAACAATGAATGCAATACAGGACTTCAAAACAAGATGATAGTAAATCCAAAATGGCTACCATAATATATTTTGCTATCTTTGAAATAGCTGCCCATGGCATCAGGTATAATAAAATCAAACAAAACAAAACAGAATAAAACCCAGCCCAAGAAAACAATGAAAATGATACAGACCTTCAAAACAAGATGATAGGGAATTAACAATGGCTACCACCTTCAGAAGGAGATTCCCCATAGATGCTACACTGCGTATTGTTATCCTCTAAATAGATGATCACATTACCAGCTTTAGGCCTGCAAAGTCAATGAAACACTAAACACTACAAGAATTAAGTTGTATTTTACTTCAATAGATATCATCTCAGCCTGCATTTCTCTGGATCAGCTGGTCACTCAGGGCAGGTGGGAGGACCTTGGCTCTTCTTGTCACCCACATGCTGGGAGGGGCTGGTGTCTGGTTGTCCTCTCTGCAGCCCACACATGGCCCCAACTTGCAGGAAGTGGCTAGTCTTGTTCTTCTCTTGTATGCCTTTTAAGAAATGTCTATTTAAATCATTAACCCATTTTTAATTAGATTTCTTGTTTTTTGATGCTGTGTTGGTAGTTTTTTTAGTTACTTACATAGTTGGATGTCAATACCTTATCAGATGAATAGTTTTCAAATATTTTCTTTCATTCTGTAGATTGTCTCTCTCTCCACTTTATTGGTTCTTTCCTTTACAGTACTGAAGCCTCTTAGATGTTCATCTATTGGGGTGCCAAAGGGTAAACAACCATGTAGGCCATTGTTTTGGAGTGATAAAGCACCCTATTATTGTGAGATATGCAATTTGTCTATGTCACACCCTGTTAACCTTGAACAATACCCAGAAATTCTTTGCACATCAATTCCTTGTTCTATGAAATACAGGACTGGTTAGATGATCGCTGTACTTTGCAACATCTTGATAATTCCCTGTCAGTGATACACTGTAATCTTATAGCCAACAATTTTCTTTAGATTTTATACACACACACACACACACACACACACACACACATACACCTTCATTACAATTGACATGTTATTCACCCTTCTTTTAGCCAAATGAAGAGAAAGAGAATAAAAGGCAACCACAACATTTAAATGAAAGACTTATCAGTCATTCTTGTATATTGCAGCTGTTGAGAAGCCATAGGGCAAAGGCATTTATATGGAAGATAAGTTCATTGTGTTGAACAAATTAATGCTGGATTGTGAATTAAATGGCGTGTCTTCGGACAGCTAATTAGCTTTGTGCTGCTCAATTAAGTTTTGAAAGGACATGTTGTGCTTCTTGATGGAATACAGAATATACTTCAAGGCTAATGTTGCTCTGGATAATTTCAATTTCAAACCCAGTGGAAATGACCAACAAGAAGCAAAGGTTTTATAAACCCCAAACAATTCAGACTTCCCAAAGAGCTCAACTTTCAAACCATAAATAGTAAAACAACACATTTTATTTTTAGCCACATCTGGAAATCTCTGCCAGCTAACATAACAGTATTTTTCACAGTATCATTCATATTTTGAGCAGATAATTCAAACATAAGGAAGAACAGAAAACCAAAATGACTCTCTTCATATAGTTTATAAGATGAAATCATAAATGCCCCTTCTTCCATAAAATATAATGTAAGTGTTCCTGGTGTAGAGTGTTTAGGTTTTGGAATTTTAAAAAAATGTTAAACAGAACCTGTTTTGGATTTTAACTCAACTTCTGACTCTGACAGGATATTCAATATCTTTGGATTTCCTCCCCTACCAAATGGGGCTATGATTCTTTTCTTATAGGGTTATCTTGAAGACTACAATGGTCCAAGTATGATGTCAGTCCCCATTAAATCCAATATCCTTTAGTTTCCTTCCTCTGTCTACATTAGTTAGGAATTGACCTCAGCTCCTATATAGATTTTTTTGTTAAATGCAAGGAGTTTCCAATGACTAAGAACATCTCTGTTGGATACATTGCTACCAAATGCTGTGCTAAATAATTTTTTTAAAGTTTTAGATGGAATTTGCCACTCATACAAATACAGAAGTAAATGCAAGATCATTGACACAATCTGTTTCCATAAGGCTGGGGATGCCCCTACTTCTGTAAAAATCCATCAAGGCTAAGAATGGAAAATGAAGCCCCCAGCTCACTCAACAGATCTTCCCATCTCTTTATCAAGACAGATGGCAGGGTAGGGAGGGAGGAGGGCAATAAAACAGACTGAATCCAAACCCAGAACACTGCTCATGGGGATAGATAGATAGATAGACAGACATAGTCCCTGCTACAACTCTACATCAACCCTCACCACTATCAAGACTTATGAGATCCTAGTCTAGATATTTCTTTCTAGAAATGAACTGTCTATACTTCCTCAGATTGTCCATTTTCCTCACTAAACCTCAACTCTCAGAGAATATTTTACTTCTAAACCCACAGCGTATATTTTACCCAAACTGTCTATCATTGCACCATCCACCTTGAAAACTGAGAACTGAACATTTGCCTTTCCCCACACATCAAATTCTTGTTTCTCTTTTCTCCTAACTTGTCACATATAAAACCTCTTCTATCTGCAAGAAGACTGGAATTTCCCTTTTGAACTTTCTCCTGAGAGGAGGTGTAAAGCCCACTCTGTTTCCCCTTAGGCAGTCTTCAATAAGTGATGAGGTATATTGGGCTGGCCTGACTCTTATACTTATTAGCCAATCACATTACCAGAACACTGATCATCTCCCCACTAGAAAAAAAAATGTCTTCTAGCATGCCAAAGCCAAATGAAGCTCTCTAGTTTCTCAGGCATTGCAGGTAACAGTATCAACATTTGAAACCTGCCGAAGTCCACTCTGGAAGATGGAGATTTCTTCAGATGTTAACTAACAAATGCAGCTCAGTACCTTTCAGATGTGTCAAATAATATAACAGCATTGCCGGGCGTGGTGGCTCACGCCTGTAATCCCAGCACTTGGGAGGCTGAGACAGGCGGATTGTTGTGAGTTCAAGACCAGCCTGGGCTACAAAGTGAGCTCAAGGCCAGCCTGAACGGCATAGTGAGACCCATCTCAAAAACACCAGGGCTGGGGATCTAGCTCAGCAGTCTAAGCGCCTGCCTGGCAAGCGCAAGGTGATGAGTTCAATCCCCAGTGCTGCAAAAAAAAAAAAAAAATATATATATATATATATATATATATATTTATATATATATATATATATATATCTAAAACAGCATTGTCAAGTTTTTCTAATAATACTCATATTGTGACTTGAGAGACATTTTATAATTCATCTGAAACACAGAAATATAAAAACACAAAGAACAGGCCATTGCATGTACTTATGCAAACCAGTTTAAAAAAGCAATAAATTTCCTTTAAAAAAGTAGTATAAGCCAACTGAATCCATTTCTTTTTTCACTTCAGTAGTAAGGCCCCCAGAGGGAGACATGGCCTCCTCAGGGAGTACCAAAACCACATTATGTCCCACTCAATGCAAGAGTCATTTTTGTAATATCACGAGCATGTATAATCTAGCTAAATATATTGTAGGGACTTGAACCTTCACTGTCATCCACTTCCTCAAGAACAAGCTAATGGACTAGCTAATTTTGTTATGAAGGGAAGGGAGTAAATACAAAATATTACCTCAGTGGAGAATATATTTGCATTTTCATAACCAATTCTTATCTTTGGACTAAGCCATCACAGCTGGAACTTTAGACATGGTAGCAGAATAATCAAAAGATTATTTCTTGATTGGAGTGCAAAAGAGACTTTTCTCTGCCTTTCCAATTATACACCATGATTGGTTGCTTTACCCATATAAAGGAACGCTCCTGTTTCCAAAGGATGAATAATTGTGAAGAATAAAACACTTTTCTTAAAAGAAGTCACAAAAATAACCATTTTTACCCTCACATCATTTCCCTTCCTTCATTCCACTATAATTTATGAAAATGATTTAAAACTTTGGACTTCAGTGAATACTGCAAAATCCGGTCTGCAATTAGTTCTGTATGTTTAAGGTTTCCTTCACCAGAGCACATCATAATTCTTTGGAAAGTAAGTTAAGCCTTGAAAAAGATATGAATCTGCAAGCTTCCATTTTTAGAGAAATTGATTTATAACAGAAAAGAACTTTAGCATGATTTCCTAAGTTGAAAACTCTGTAATATAAACCTCGAGAAAATTGTCACAGGAAGCTTCGGTCAAATTCAAGTTCTCAATACTTGAGATCAACTTTTATTATTACCAGATGCCGGGGACTGTCTGAGTGCTTTCAGAGGCATTAGACCAGCTGTCTTGGAAGACTAATTTTGTATAATCTAATCTGCAACAGAGTTGAGAATAAAGCATTAGACTATTATGAAGTTTAGGTCTACAGAACAATCCTTAATAATTTACTTCAAAAGTCACTATCTCTTTACTATTCTTACTCCCTCCATCCTTTGCCTTGTATGTTGCTTGCCTCTTAATGATAAGCATTTTCCCCAGTCCTTTGGAGATTTATTAGAAGACAGTATGTCCTCTCCCACAACATTCTGTCTTGGTGATTGATGATATGGGTGAAAGATGATTAAATGCTCTCAAATTGGAGCCTTTAATACACTGGTGGTAATCTCTTCAAATAAATCACAGGTATATGATATGTTAAGGGTGTTTTCAAAATTTCAAAGGAAGTCAAAGTCCATTTAAGAGGACTCATCAAAGCTGTGATTTATTCTGTCTATCAGAAATATAATACTGTGTTGCATTCAGAACCTGCTTCTTGAATCCCTTTTTTTTTTTTTTTTGGATGATGGGTCTATTTCAATGAACATAACCATATTCAGTGAGAAAACAGTTAAATCTGTTTGCAGGACATGTTTCACTCTGCACTATTGTATTTGCTTTCACATTCACATATGAAAGGCAAAAAAAAAAAAAAGGCTTGGGAGACAAAGGACACCGATGAGTTCCTGAGTGAATCTAATTGACTATTTTCTTAGTTTTCAGGACAAATTGAACAATGTCTAAACTAGATCATTTGCTTTTATGGAGAGAGACTGTTTTTCACACAAAGTTTCAAGTTGTTTTAATAGAAAAAATTTAGTAAGTCCAATGTTGGTAATGTCCTCTAATACAGTATAGAGATTCAAAGTTAGAAAATAGGATTTCTAATCACTTGGAACAGATAAACAAACATGGACAGATAGAATAGTTGCCTTCTAAATTTTCCCAATATCCCTGTGGGGACAGTGCCTCTGAGAAAATTTCTCTCGTCCAACCTTAGAGTGACATTTTATTTCTTATTATTTGCTTTCTTCCTTTTACGATTACTTTATTTATTTTACATATTTTGGAGAGCCAGGTGCTTGGAACATCAGTGACTCAAACTATGAGGTTTGTTCCATCAGATGGTCATTAACATTTGAATGTGGGAGAGAGTCAAAACACCACAGTTCAACTTGTAAAACTGCTGCAAAAAGTGTAATGAGATACATTCTCAATGGGGGATTTTTACCTTGGCAAGAAGGTCACGATGGGACTCCAAAGGGAAGTGATTGCACACTGTAGAAGTGTGGAAATTTAATATGTAATGAGTGCTCCCTGCACAAAGAACTCCAACTGCATAGTCCCTGCTTCTGGAAGAGCCATGGTGACCATGAGGGACAAATTTGTGGCTGAAACATAACTTGGGAGAGAGATGGTACAAGATGAGCTGGAGAAGAGACAGGAATAAGAGTGGACTGGCTTTGCTTATCAGCATAAGAATTTTGTCTTCATCTTGTTAGCAATAGGAAGCCAGAAAAGGTTCCTGAGGCACTGTGATCTGCCTTGGGTTGTTTAAAAATGAGTATAGGGAGAAAGATTGGGAGGGGCCCAGAGTGACCCTTAGCAGATCAGTGAAGGAATCATAGTCCAGGCAGAAGATGATGGTAATTTGGACCAGAGAATATAGTGAGGAGATGGATCAGTTTGAGAAAATTTCTCCCATCTGCTTCCACTGGGCATCCTGTGCCCTCTATTCTAAATAGTTTGACTTTTTTCTGCATTGATTTTCTTGCCTGCTTAACGTTTCCATCTGCAGGACCAGTTTTTATTGTTATGGTTTATGGTAAGGATTCAGTGTACATTTGTGTTATGAATGACTGGTTCTAACTTTCATTATGTACTTCCCTGCACCATAAAATTTCTGCAGTTCAATCTGTCCTACACTGGACCATGTATGTTGCACACAGACAGAGGTTACAGAACAAGGCCCAAGGGCCTCAAGAACAAAACTACAGATTCCCTAGGGAGTCCTCCTTCCTATTCCCAAGCCCAGTTTTAAATCCACGTGCACACTGAGCTATCCTGGGAATAAGCAGTTGGGACAAAGTGAGGACTTGATCTCATCTCTGAGAATGATTTTCTCATAACACTTTCTGCTGTGCAGCTGATAATTCCCCTCTCCTAAATCAGCTTTGAGATGATTTTCTATGCTAACACCTCTCCTAGGTTTCATAGATATTTGACATTCTAGGTGTAGGTTTCCCATACTACATGCCATGAGATAACTCATAACCTAGTAATGATAAGTAGAAAATATTTTTAAAGGATTTGTATCTGCATTACTTCTTTTGACAGTTACAGTAACTCCACAAGGTAATTAAGACAGAGACTGATTCTCCAGAAGTGTTTTGAGAATGCAAACAACTCTTTCAGGAACAGCAAAAAGAAGTTACTGTCTGCATGACTCCAGAAAAGGATATAATATGGCCTCCGAAAGAGCTGTAATCAACCCAAGCCCAAACTCTCAGACTTGAAGTATATTCTATTCCTCTCATGAATTGTTCTTCTCAAGGGTGCTTAGGCTTCTGTGTTACTTTGGAGTCTATGTATCCATTTTACTTTGAAAATGATGTGAAAATGGAAAACTGTTTGAAGCATATCCAGCTGCTCCTAATGTCCAGAAATTATTTTCACTAGATTTCCCTGTATGGGCTGCTTACAACAAGGAAGATGATCTCTTGCACTAATTATAGACACAGACATGGATGATGAGTGGTGAAAAGCTGACTTGGACACTTTCCATGCTTTCTCTGACTAGTAAAATTGGTAACAGAAGCAAAGAATTTTAGAATTAGAAAACCCTTAGCATTCAGTTCATATTTGACCCTTTTGTCAATCTAAATGAATATTCTCCTTCATGTCTGTGTGTGCAGAAATGTTACATAAATCAACCATTTGGAGAGTAAAGATTTATGCAATCATGCTACTCTTGCTCAAAACAGTTGCTCTTTAGAGTCCATCTATAAAGAAAAGAAAAAGGTAGTGGCTTGGCCTTGAAGTTGTAGCTTGTTTTGACCCAGAGCAACCTCAGAGTGTGGTCCTACTGACAAAGGACATTTGTCAATGAGTAAATTGACAATTAAAGAATACAGATTTGCTGCCACTGAGAGGTGTCAATGAAATGTGTCAAAACCAATGCTCAACCCAGGTGCAAAGCATAACACTGGAAAAAATACAGCCTCATCAAGAAATGATGGTGGGAAAACTGAATTCACATGTAGAAAATTGAAATTTGATGTCTAATTCTCACGAGTTGACTTACAGTGGATCACACACCTAAATGTATGGCCTCAAACTTTGAAACAACTAGAAAAAAATAGTAGAAACATTCCAAGATATTGACACAGGCAATGATTTCCTGAATAGGACTCCAACAGCTCATGAAACAAAAACAAGAACTGACAAATGGGATTCATAAAATTTAAAAGCTTTGGCACAGCAAAGGAAACAATCAGCAGAGTAGAGATAACCACACAATGGGGGAAAATATTTGCCAACTATTCAAGGATTGACAGAATATATAAAGAACTCAAAAAACTAACAAGAAAAAAACAAGTAATCCTATTGATAAATGGGAAGATGATCTAAACAGATACTTCTCAAAAGAATAAGTAAAAATATACAAGAATTATATGTAAAAATGCTCAATGTTTTTAATCATCAGGGAAATGTAAGTCAGAACTACAATGAGATTCCACCTCATACCCATCAGAATGGCTATTATGAATGATAATAATGATAGCAATAACAACAAATGGAGGGGGTTTGGGAAAAACAAGCACTTATATACTATTAGTAAGAATCTGAATGATAATAGAGCCTAAGGTTAGTAGTATATACTGTGGCATATACTATTTGTAAGAATCTAAATTATAGTAGAATCTAAGTATAGTAGAACCACTATGGAAAACAGTGTTAAGATTCCTCAGAAAGCTAAAAATGGAATTACTATATGATCCAGTTATATCATTCCTTGATATATATTCAAAGAAAAGGAAATCAGCATACAAAAGAGATCCTTGTATACTCATATTTACTGTGGCACTACTCTCAATAGCTAATATATGGAATCAGCCTAGGTTCCTATCAACAGATGCTCAATGGGTAAAGAAGATGTCATATATAGATATAGATTGATATATAATATATACGTATATGTATAATTCAGTCATAAAGAATTACATCATTTGCAGGAAAATGGATGAAGTTGGAGGACACCATGTTAAGTAAAACAGGCCAGACACAGAGAGATAAGTAAAACATGGTCTCTCCCATATGTGTAAACTAAAAAAGATAAAGAAATAACTTGAAGTAAAGGAGTAACTTTCAAGGAAGAAGAAAAAAGGGTTGAGAAAAAGAAAGGAAAGAAAGGTCAAGAAAGAGCCTAGGGAAGGTAGACATAATCAAGATACAAAATATGCATGTATGTAAATGTTGCAACAAAGATAAAAATAAAATTAGCTTGTGTTGATAAATATAATAATTTATAAAATTTTTAAAATGTGGTTAGGGGTGTTGCACACCACCAGCTTCATCCTAAAATGAAGTAGCAACATAACTTTCATGGATTCACTCTCCGAATTGCCTTCATGGAAGAGATCATACTCTCTCACATGAAATAGATCTAGTGTCTCTACTTTCTGAAAAGAAAAGATCTGCTGTTGCATTAGAGTCACACTTCAGACTTTATTCTATGCTTGCACATGTCTAAAGGCCTCACCACAAATTCCACCTTCTTTCAGTGCTCACCCAGCAATGCATGGGTTGAGATGACAACTTAGTCGATTACAACAGAACACAGTGACAGCCATGTTGAAACACTCACCCTCCTCTAGCTTTACTGTCCATGCCCACTAACATATGGCAAGTGGTGTGTTTTACATCAATTGATTAACTATAAAGATTAAAATATGTGTGACACTTACAATTGTCCACTGGCAACCTGCCCAGTATAGGAGGGGACAGGCAGGCAGAATGTGGAAATTGTTTATCTTAGCCAGGAAACCATGATTTTGAGTCTTACTCTAAAACTAAAAAACATAAACAAAACCAAAAATGAGCTACGCTTTTAGAATTTTTTTGGAGACCCACCACTTCTCAGTTTGCTCCATCACAGCCAAAAAAGAATCTTTGGATCCAGTCATCTTACTTTTAGGAATTTTAAAGGAAAAGAATATTTACACTTTATCTAAAAGTATGCTTATGATAGAAATATTTATGAGTGAAAAAATAAAAATAATATAAATGAAGAAGTTGGCTAAATAAACAATTGTACATACATAGATATAATACTAAGACACCACTAAAAATCAAAATAATAAAGAGGAAATCTCATCCACACCCCAGAACCCTCAAAGAGTCAATGTTTTAAGACCCAACCTCTGTCTATTCCTAGGTAAGTTACCTTCTTCAAATGTAATGTATGTTTCAAAATGTGGGACTCATATATGGGGGTGACCAAGAGAACCCAATACCATTGAAAGATCTTTTTTATTATAGTCGTGCATCACATGACATTTCAGTCAACAACAGATTGCATACACAATGGCAGTTCCGTAAGATTATGTTGCCTTAAGGCAGGAGTCATCACAATGCTGGACTTGAAATTATACTACAAAGCTATGGTGATTGAAACAGCATGGTACTGGCCAAAAAACAGACCTGAGGATCAGTGGAACAGATTAGAAGATGTAGACATAACTACAAAGACACTCAGCCACCTTATCTTTGACAAAGGGGCCAAATGAGATCACTAGAAGAAAGATAACCTCTTTAATAAATGGTGTTGGAAGCCAGGCGTGTTGGCTCACGCCTTTAATCCCAGCACTCGGGAGGCTGAGACAGGTGGATCGTTGTGAGTTCAAGACCAGCCTGGGCTACAAAGTGAGCTCAAGGCCAGCCTGAACAGCATAGTGAGACCCTGTCTCAAAAACAGGGCTGGGGATCTAGCTCAGCGGTCTCAGCACCTGCCCGGCAAGCACAAGGTCGTGAGTTCAATCCCCAGTGCCGCAAAAAATAAAAATAAAAAAATTTAAAAAAAGTAAATGGTGCTGGAAAAACTGGCTTTCCATATGCTGAAAACTAAAACTAGACCCAAGCCTATCACCATGCACTAAACTAAAGTCAAAATGGATCAAAGATCTAAATATTAAAACAGAAACACTAAATCTATTGGAAGACAATGTAGGTAGAAATCTTGAAGACATAGAGTAGGCATAGAGTTTATGAACAAAATGCAAACCACATGGGAAGTACTTCAAAGAATCAACAACTGGGATCTCATCTTAATAAAAAGTTTTTGCACATCAAGTGAAATCAACAGAGTGAAAAGAAAACCCACAGAATGAGAAAAAAAATTTTAGCCAACTGTCCCTCAGACAGAGGACTTGTAACTAGAACATATAAAGAATTCAAAAACATCATGCCCCCCAAATTCAAAGACATAATCCAAAAATGGGCATCTGAGATGAACACGCACTTCTCAGATGAAGAACTGCAAATGGTGAATAAATATATGAAGAAATGTTCAATGTCACTGGTCATTCAAGAAATGCAAATTAAAATGACACTGAGATTCCACCTCACTTCAGCAAAATGACTATCATCAAGAAATCAACCAATAACAAATGTTTGTGGGGCTGTGGGGAAAAAGAAACTCTTTACCACCGTTGGTAGGAGTGTAGACTGGTGCAGCCACTCTGCAAATCAGCGTGGAGATTCCTCAGTAAACTAGGATTGGAGGTCACATTCAATCCAGCCATTCCCCTTCTGCATATTTTCCCAGAAGAATTGAAAACATCATACCACAGCAATATATGTGCACCCATGTTTATAGCAGCACAATTTGTGATAGCTAAATCTTGGAAACAACCCAAATGCCCATCAACTGCAGAATGAATAAAAAAGATGTGATATTTTTATACAAAGCAGTATTACTTAGTTATAAAGAAAGATAAACTTGAGGCTTCTATTGGTAAGTGGATACAACTAGAGACCATACTTACAAGTGAAATAAATCAGATCCTCATGTGTAAATATTGTATTATTTTCCTAGTATAAATAAAAAAAGAATAAATAAGATCCAAAATATACAATAGTTATTGTGAAAATGAAAGTGAAAGAATGTGCTCAAAGGGAAAGAACAGCTATGATAGGGGAAAAGACAAAAGAAAGAAGGGAAAAGATTACATAGTATATGTATGTATATATATGTGTGTGTATATGTAAATATATACAAGATAGATAACTATACTACTAATCTCTGTTCATCAAAAATAGCAGCTTGTGTTTTCATTGTCTGATTATTTGATCTTTTTTTATGCCTAAATCTTGTAATCTGAACTGCTTTCAAGACAACAATATACAATATATAAACTAGTGTTAATTTCCTATTTTTTTCAAATTCTGTATTGTTTTTATCTTTTTTATTTGGTTTTTAAAATAAAAAAACATTATGTTGCCTTTGGACATCTTACCTGTCTTAGTTTATATAAGTAAACTCCATGATGTTTACCCAATAAAATCTTCTAAGAAGAAATCTCCAATTGCTAAGCAAGATAAGACTTTCCGTTTCCCAAGACAAAGAGACTATACTGCACCACACAAAGCTAGTTCAAGAAGCACCAAGTTTGGTCAGTGAGCCAAGGAAAGAAGGGTGCACTGTGTTTCCCATAGGAAATGCACAGTAGGGCAGAGGAAACAGTGTAGGACCGGACTTTATGAAGAATTGTTTCACCCTGGGGAATTAGGTATAGTCACTTCATCTGTTTAATGTGACTCTGGGACTAGTTTAGCATCGTACTGGCTAGGATTAAGAATATGAGTGCAGTGGCCTGGGATGTCTTTGGTTGGTTGTGTAGTACCTTGCAGGGTTGCTTCTGACAGAGGTGTATTTCCTCTGGAGTTGCCATTTTGAGGTTACATGCACCTCCTTGATGCTCACTGTTCTGCAGAGTGTTCCTGCCAATCTGCTATCAGTGGAAATGACTGTAATCAAAACTGTCCTCTTTAAAAAAGTGTCCATTCTATGAAGCACCTATACAGTGAATGCAAAGATGAATAAACTGTTGATTCTAACCTCAATCTCAGTGTGGAATGTAGTAAAGAAGGTTTTATATTGTATTAGAGTTATGGGAGATGGGTACATAGTGTCCAAATAGAGGCTGAACAAAATAGAAGCTGTTATCTATATACCCACTCAAGGGTACTCACAGGTGGGACTTTT
The DNA here is from genome assembly GCA_004365215.1 of Cuniculus paca. Classification (NCBI taxonomy): domain Eukaryota; kingdom Metazoa; phylum Chordata; class Mammalia; order Rodentia; family Cuniculidae; genus Cuniculus; species Cuniculus paca. The sequence continues at coordinate 826 of RJWT010007197.1, read as the reverse complement.
GGGAAGTGACTGGATCATGGGTGTGGTACTCATGACTGGATTAGTCCCCTGATGGATTTATGGCTGGTGAGATGTTGCGAGATGAAGCCTGGTGCATAGAGATGGATCACTGAGTGTCTCGGTTACTTTTCTCCTTGCTGGGACAAAACACCTTGACACCTAAAGTGAGGCAAAGAAAGGTTTATTTAGCTTACAGTTTCTGGAGATTTTAGTCCATAATCAGCTGGCTCCAAGGCAGGGTGGCATGGCACTGGGGCAACACTTCAAGGCAGCAGCCAGAGCAAAAGAGAAAGCAAATTCAAGCTTTTTCTCCATCCCTTATATTTTACCTAGGCCACCCCCCCCTTCAGGGTGGGTGTAACACACAAAATGTCCTTGCCCTCCTTTGTACAGGATGAGGATATTCACAAAGAACCCTGGCTCCCTGCTGAGTCTCTCAATTAAACTTTTAAATTGCTCAAGTTGACACAATGTATCAACCATAACACTGAGCATGGTGTGGAACAGTATACACCCCTCCTATTCCCTTAACTGTGCCTAGTTTCTTGCTGCCATGTCATAAACTCTTTCTCCTCTGCCGTGCCACCCTACCTTGGAGCCAGTCAACTGTGGGCTGAAACCCTACAATCTGAGCCAGAATAAACTTTTCCTCTTTTAATTCATAAGTGTTAGGTATTTTGTCCCAGCAACAAGTAACTAAGACAGAGGCAGTTTAATGTGGGGCCCAGATCAGTTGGCTTTGCATAGAAAGGACAGGCTCCATGGTGATCCCCTTGTTCTAAGAATTGGTTATTTCTAAGGAGACAATCTTTCCCTAGCCAGCAAG
>RJWT010007196.1:0-27967 GCA_004365215.1 Cuniculus paca | reverse complement strand
CTATTCTGAAGATAACAAATATTATGGTAGCCAATGCTGTTTCGCTAATATCTTGAAATTCTATATTGCTTACATTGTTCTGCTTTGTTTGTTTTGTTTTATTATGTTTTGTTTTGTTTCTACTGTTTTAGTTTGTTGTATTTTGTTTGATTTTACTTATCCCTGATGGTATGGGCAGGTATACTGCAGATAACAGGAGCCATTATGGTAGCCTTATCAATTGCTTTATTCTTTGTTTTTTGTCTTTTTTTTTTTTTCACTGTTTCAAAGTCATGTTCCATGTTCATTGCTTTTTTTGATTGACTTTACTCTGTTTTGTTTTGTTTGGTTGTATTCTTTTCAAAATAAAAAAAATTAAAAAAATAAAATTTAAAAATTTAAAAAAAATAATACTATAGGCCAGTGCCAAAGAACTAGGGGCTACACTACATAGGTAGCAACTTCTCATCCCCAATAAATTGAAGAGGTAGAATCTTGCAAAAGACTCAAAACCCAAAAGCCAGCTACACCTGGAAGACATCTCTGAGAAGTAGTCATTTTCTAAGGATTTTCAGTACTAGCAATAAAGCCACCTGCCATAAGCAATTTACAATTTACAATCATCAACCCAGGAATTAAACTAAAAAAGAAAACATAAAAAGAGTAGACACAGAAGCTAGATGCAACCCCAGACTTCCAGGTCACTAAAGGCAAACCCAGGGGGCAATGTGGTAGAAGAAGTCGAAAGCTACCCACCTGGACTCTGAAGTGGTAACAGCAGAAGTAACAAATGAAGATGAATGAGGCCCTAGAAAATATCAAATCAGAAATAATTTCTCAGACAATTACTGAGATGATGACCAAAATGAAAGACATGGTTAGTGACTAAAGCCGATGCAGATTAAAAAAAAAATAGAGGTGCTTAGGAAAATGATAGAAACAACAAACACCCAACATAGGAAAGAAATGGAATCCATGAAAAAGATTCAAATGCATATCCAGGAGATTAAATATTCTATTGAAAGTTCATGCAGGAGAATGAGTCAATGTGAGAATGGAATATCAGATATAGAAGACAAGATTCCAGTTAGTGATCATGAAAAGAAAGGTTTGTTTAAAATATCACAGAAAAAATCAGTCCAACAGCTGCTAGATGATGCAAAGAAGAATAACATATGATTGGTCAGAGTCAATGAAAAAACCAGGAGATTGCACAATCAACATGAAAAACCATTGACAGAAGTAATGGCAAAAACTTCCCAAGCATGGAAAAAGAATTTGATATACAAATAACTGAGGCATATAGAACTGCAATTACTCATGATCCAAAAAGAAAAAAATCTACACTAACATATATAATGAAGAATCCAGAAATTTAACACAAGAACAGAATATTAAAAGTTGTTAGAGAAAAGAAACACATTACCTATAAAGGAAAGCCTATCAGAATGACAGGAGACTTCTCACATGAACCACTGCGTCAAGGAGAGAAAAGGAAAGAAAAGACTAAAATCCATGCAATTAGGAATGAAAAGGGTAAAATCACAACAGATCCTGTTAAAATTCAGAAGGTCATCAATACCTACTTTGAGAACCTATATTTTAAAAAGATGGAAAGCAAAAGAAATGGACAGATTTCTAGATACCTATAAATTACCAAAGCTGAATCAAGAAGATATAAAAATTCTAAATAAACCAGTATCAGTCAATGAAACTGATAATGTAACTAAAAGCCTACCAAACAAGGAAAATTCCAAGCCCTAACTCACTACTGAATTCTACATGAAATTTAAAGAAGACCTAATGCTGCTACTTCTCAAACTCTTTAATAAAATTGAAAGGGAAGCAAACTCCCCAATTCATTTCTAGAAACAAGCATTATCCTGATACCAAAATGAGGGAAGGATCCAACCAAAAAAGAGAGCTACAGGCCAAACTCTCTAATGAACACACACACAAAAATCCTCAGTAAGATATTGACAAATGAAATAAATAGGACACACATGTTTACGTATCACATTCCTTCTCTGGTATGAGAAACTGAAAGTGTAAAATAAGGACCAAAATGTATTATAGATATTGGGAAATGGGAATAAAATGTTCAAATGGCAAGGGGAATGAGGGAGGGGGAGGGGGGAAGGAAGGAAGGCACAAAAAAAGAATAGAAAAAAAATAGAAACAAAGGTTTTATAAATAATGAGGGGAGAGGGGAGGGGATTGGAAAAGAAGAAAAATCAAGATATATTACATACAGATATAAAGTCCCTATGATGAATGTTTTATATATATATATATATATATATATGAATAATTTTTTTTTAATTTTCCAGATTACCCATTTTAAATCCACAGTTCAATAGCACTGAATATATTCACAATGTTATAAAACCATCACTACTTCTATCTCCAGAATTTTGTCATCCTCAACCTGAGACTCTGCACCCCTTAAACACGAACTCCCCTTTCCCACCTCTCCAAAAACCCTGGCAACCACCATTCTACTTTGTGAGCTTGATTACTTTACATACCTCACATAAGTAGAATCTTACAAGACTTGTCCTTGTGTGACTGGCTTACTTCCCTCAGAATAATGTCTTGAACATTCCTCCACGCTGCAGCAGATGTCAGAATTTCATTCCCGTATTATACAGCTACACATTAACAGGCATTTGAATTGTTTCTACCTTAACTGTTGTGAACAATGTAGCTATGAACACAGGGGTACAAATACCCTCATCACTCTATGCTTTCCCTTCTTTTGAGAGCTGACCCAGAAGTGGAATTGCTGGATTGTACCATGTTCAATTTTTTTGGAATGATCACGCCATTTTCCAGAGCAGCAAGACCACCTTGCATGCCCAGCAGCAACGCATGCAGCTCTCAGTTTTAAAATTTGAACATTTTTGTAACCTTACTTGAGAGCTAGATTTTCAAAACATACCTTGTCATTAACTTGCAAAGCACAAAGGGAAAGAAAGTATCTCTCTTACAGAGAATATCAGATCAAACCAAAACATGGAAGAATGAAAACAGAAGGTAGGAGTGAGAGAGAGGTGTAGGTGTTGCTGTTGTTATCCCAGCACTGGTCTTCTTTCCCACCAACTCACCTGCTCCATCATCCACACCTCTTCTCGACAGTGTCTTTGATCTGCCTCTGGATTCCCATTTCAGTACTTACCATTCTCATTCAGACTGTCATCATTCAAACATGAATTTCCCCCAGTTCAAAATTATAACCCTCAACCACAATTTGTCATGTACAGCTCGAGAACATGAATTATTTCCATGACCTTGGTTTGTTCTTTAAGGCCTTCACCCTATTTACTCCAGCATGTGACTAATAAATTTTCTAATAACTCTTTGTCTTAGTTTTTCATTACTATAACTAAATATCTTAGGCAATCATCTTAAGAAAAAAGGTTCATGTTGACTCACGGTTTCAGAGGTCTCAGTGCATAGTTACTCGGCCCCATGGCATGCTGGTGGGAGTGTGTGGTAGATGAGGCCTATTTACCTCACCATGGTCAGGACACAACATCAGACACAGAGTATTGATTCGCTTAATCCAAACACATCTTGTATTTTTGAATTCTGTTCAGCTTTACCCTTTATTATGAGATTCTCATAGGCTGGAACCATGTTTTACTAAGTATCTCTACCACCTAGCACACAGCAAAATCTTGAAAGTGTGGGCAAACTTGAATAATTAGTACAACCCTAGAGAAACAATAAAAACTTTGGTTCCGTAAAACCATGGATTTTGGGTGTCTGGGATTCAAATCAAAATTTCATGATATCCTATCATGGTGGATTATAAATACCCAGAAAAAATATCTAAGTGCTCTGAAGAGACTTTTTAGCATGAACAAGACATGTTCTCTATATGTAGCAATAATACACTTCTATCAACCATCTTGGATTTAGGAGGAAGCCAGTAGTCAGTCACATTAATTACCAACAACCTCACCACTCAGTGTGCTCTTGGAGACAGAAGGTTTGGGTGCAGCTCCATATCTAGTAAAAGAATTTCTAAAAAATTACTTTCAAAGGGTAAACAAATATTAAAGTATAATCTGAGAATCAATCTAAAAATCTGAAACCCAAATGTCCAAAAATATACTGAATGACATGATGTCACAAACAGAAAAATTCCACACCTGATTTCACATGATGGGTTGCAGTCAAAACCTAGGTGCACTAAAAATATTGTGTAAAATCACCTTCAGGCTACATGTGTAAGGTCAATGTGAAACATTCAATTTGTGCTTCGACTTGGGCTCTGCTATAATACAAAATGTCCCCAAAGGCTCATGTGTTAAAGCTTCATCTCTGCCTGTGGTGCTACTGGGAGGTGGTAGAACCTTTGAGAGGTAGCGCCTAGTCGGTGTTAGGTCACTTTCCAGGGCAATCATGATCTCTTTTTCTCTCTTTCACATGTTGGCCATTAGGAGAACCATTTCATCATGTGCTTTTGACATAATGCACTGCCTTGCTACAGGCCCGAAATGACAAGGTCAATCGATCGTAGCCTAACACCACTGACACCATGAGCCACAAGAAACCTATCCTCTTTTTAAGTTGATCAGGTATTTGGTTACAGGAAGTTAAATTACACAAAACACTGTAACCAGGAATTGGCATCTTGCTATTACTAAATAACTGAGATGATATAGAAAAGCTTTTGGAATTGGTTTCCAGGAAGAGTTTAGAAAACACAGGAGAAGCAAGCGAGAGAAAACCTGGAATGCTGTGAGCAGAGCTTAATGGGCAGTTCTGGAAAGGGCTCAGAAGACTAGAATATTAATAGAAATGTAGACAGTACAGGCCAGGCTGATGAGGTCTCAGATGGAAGTGAAGACTACTGGAAACTGGAATACAGGCCACCCATGTTACGCTGTGGCAAAGAATTTGTACATTCTTTGTCAATGCCCTGGACTTTGTATGAGGCTAAGCTGAAAGGTAATGGACTAGTTCATCTGGCAAAAGAAATCTCAAGGCAGGAAAGCATCCGGGAAACAGCATGAGTATTGCTCACTGCTTTCAGTCAAATTTACTGTGACAATCTGAAGCAAAGAATAGAATAGAAAATTTTGCAAAATTTGCAGTTTGACCAGAAAAGGAGCATTTTTAAAAACTGATACATGTCTGTAGCACACGATTACATTCCTCATGGAGAGTTCGTACGTGTACGTAACACATCTTAATTCATTTCATCCCCTTCCCTTCTCCATTCTGCCATTTATTCTTTCCCTTTTGTGAAAAACCTATGTCTCTATATACTATTTTTTAATTTTCCTCTTTATTTATATTTTGTGTTTCTCATGTAAGAAAACCATGCATATTTAAGCTTGTGTCTGATTTATTTCACTTAACATTATGGTCTCAAGGTGCTCTATTGTGTTACAAATAACTCGTTTATCTTCTTTATGGCAGAGTAGTGCTCTATTGGGCATAAATATCATGTTTTCTTAATCTATTCATTTGGTGATGGGCATCTAGACCCCTTCCAAGAGTTAGTTATTATGAGTAATGCTACTATAAATATGGGTGTGCATGTCTCTCTGTAATATGATGTCTCTAGAACTCCTTCAAGAAGATACCTAGAAAAGGAATAGCTGGATCAAATGGGATTCCTATTTTTAGTCCCTTGGGGAGTATCCATACTGATTTCCATAGTGGGTGTACTAGTTTACATTCTCACCAACAATTCAGAAGTGTTCCTTTTCCCACTTAGCCTTACTATCATTCGCTACTATTTGATTTATCAACCACATGGAGTACCACAGTATCTCAGTATTGTTTTCATTTCCATTTCTCAAATGGCCAGAGATGATCATGTAATTGCTATCCCTGATGCTGTTTATGTGATGTATTACATGTACTCATTTGCACATATTGAACCATCCCTGTTATCTCTAGTTGGTCTTTATGATGATTCACTGCATTCTGTTTGCCAGTATCTTCTTGAAGATTTTTGGTGTTCATTAAAGAGATTAGCCTGTAGTTCTCTATTTTGGCCAGGTGTTTGTCTGGTTTTGGAATCGGGATAAAGATAGGGTTATGGCTTTAAGGTCCCCCCAAAGTCTCATACACTCATAAGTAGGGCTTAATGGAGATAGCTGAATCTAGGGTGTGTGACATTGAGATTAAGCGTGTTTGTTACTAAATTAGCCAACGGATTGGTTTGACATAGTTCTGGGTGTGGATAATGGAAAGGGAGGTTGTTTCATTGCTTCTGCCACTTGCTGCTTCACTGCCTCCTGCTTGTTATGACATGGACCATTTCTCCTCTGCCAGGCCCTTCTGCCATGCTACTCTGCCTTGGAGCCAGCAGACTATGGATTGAAACCTCTACAAACTGTGAGTTAAAATAAAGCATTCTTCCTTTAACTTATGGGTGTTGGGTATTTTGTCCCAGTAATGAGAAAAGTAACTAAGACAGCTAGCTTCCAGGAATGACTTTGGGAATATTTGTTCCCTTTCAGTTTCATTAAAAGAGTTTGAGGAGTACTGGCATAAGATCTTACCTGAAGTTCTTATAGAATTCAGCAGTGAATCCATCAAGTCCTGGACGTTTCTTAGTTGGTAGGTTTTTTAGTGTTACTTTAATTTCATTGCCTGTTATTGAGTTATTCAGAGTTTTGGTATCTTCTTGATTCAGTTTTGGTAATTCATGTGTATCTAGGACTCTATCAATTTCTTCTGGATTCTCCAATTTATTGGACTGTGAGTTTTCAAAGTAGTTACTAATAATCTTCTGAATTTCAGTGGTGTCTGTTGTGATTTCACCTCAGAAAAGGAATATGCTTAAAAATGCTGCCAAGGAGAGTGAAGTTGCTAAAGAGATTAGCACCTAGTGCAAAATATTTGCACTAAGAATATAGGAAAGATGCCCGAAGGCATTCTTAGGAACCTACAAGAACCCAATCACTGCACTTCTTAAGTTGATTCTCTCAATTATTTTATAATAGTAATGGAAAACTAACAAACACAGATCCAGTTCTCAAAACATCTCTCATGTATGTGTATATGTGTGTGTGTGTGTGCATGAAAATATATCAAAATAAAAAAAATCTTAAATCCAAGACATTTTAGGTCCTAAATTCTTAAGGGATATTTAATCTATATTTTGTGATGAAAACTGATACTCCATATTTAATTTGCTGCATAAAGTCAGATTTTAAAATACAGTGGACCCTCGAGTTATGTATGACCAGCCTCACACATGAACAACTTGAGTTATGACATGGAATTTTAGGTTTAATTCAGACCAAAGTCTTAAGTTCTAACCCAAATGCTGGCTGCTTGTGTAGTTATACAAAGACTCATGATGCCAGTAAAGCATATGCAAGTGTACATAAGAGTCAGTCTGAGCCCAGATGTGCATGTTCGTGGACATGATTTCAGTCAGTGTTTTATATAATCACTACAATTACTGCTATTGAAGTGGCCCCAAAAAAGCTAAAAAAGAAGCTAAAGAAGGAAGAGAAGGTAAAGAATGCAATCACAATTGAAAAGAAGAAGGAAATTGTGGAGAAATATGAGAATGGTGTTCATGTGACTGATCTTGCTAATACAATATGTAAAGCATGTCAAAATCCACCATCTCAATAATCTTACAGAGAAAAGATCTGCACAAGGAAGCTAGTGTTGCTAAAGGTGTTACTCAAATTAGTAAGTCATGGTCAACAGTGTTAGATGAGGTAGAAAGCTTATTACTAGTGTGGATAAATGAAAAGTAAACAGCAGGTTATAGCCTATCTAAATGTATACTTTGTGAAAAAGCTAGGGCTACAAACACAGATCTCATAAAGGATAATCCATCAATGAGCGATAATATTGAAACATTTCATCCCAGTAAGGGGTGGTTTCACAGTTTTAAAGTGAGAATTCTTCATGCTGATAAATTCCCATGCTGATAAAACGGTTGCTAAAAATTACACATACCACTTACAATGACACAGAGAAATGGCTTTTGCCCTCATTAAGTTTTCAACTGTGATGAAACAGATCTTTTCTTGAAGAAAATGCCCAGGAAACATACATTACCCAGAAAGAAAAGAAAATGTCAGGCCAAAAAGCCTATGAAGGATGGGCTTACCTTATCACGATGTGCCAATACAAGTAGTGACCTCAAGATAAACCCCCTCTTGATTTGTCACTCAAACCCCTAAAGTGTTCAGAAAACACAAGAATAGACTACAGATCATGTGGAGATCTAACACAAAAGCCTGTATATCAAGAGCACTTTTTCTTGAGGGGACTGGGAAGGCTTTCAGTCCAACTGTTAAGAAGTATCTAGAAGACAAAGGATTACCACTCAAGGCTATCCTCATCACAGGAAATGCTCCTGCTCACTCATGAGATTTGGAAGAAGAACTGGCTGAAGAATTCCCACGGCTCTTGGTCGAGTCTCTCCCACCTAATACAACTCTTGTACTGCGGCCTAAGGACCAACAGGTTATAGCTAACTTTAAGAAGCTATACACAAAGGAACTGTTCCTGAAATGCTTCCAGATGGTCTCAGATACAGATTGAACCCTGAAAGAGTTCTGGAAGGAACACTACAATATACTTTCCCCTGTGGGGTTAACTGAGAAATCCTGAGTAATTATCTCCCTAAGGACATTGAGGTCTGCCTGGAAGAAAGTATTGCCTAAAATTATACAGGAGAGAGACTATGAAGACTGGGTAGAGGAACCTGAGTCTTCAACTGATCCTGTGTTTGATGACACTGTCACTATAGCAAAGTCCACAGGTTTGCAGGTAGGCAGTAGTGATGTTGAGGAACTGGTAGAGAAATACTCAGAGGAACTATCCACAGGGGAAGTCCAGCAACTTCTGGCTGAGCAACAGAGAATAGTGGCTGAGGAGCTCTTAGAAGAAGAGAGGGAGTATCAACATTCAGTGCAGCAAAGTTCTTCTTCTAAAATAAAGGAAACCCTGAAAAAATGGACAGAGCTACAGTTGTAGAGAAGAAACACCCAGACAGAGAAAAAACCAATTGTTGCATTCACTTGTTTAAAGACAATGTCACATCATACTACAGAACAGTGTTAAAGACAGAAACAGACAACCTTAGATGAGTCTTTAGTTCTGAAAAGGTTGAGACCTCGTGAACCAGAAGCAGGTCCTAGTGAGCTACAGACTCTCCCAAGGAGAGAAACGACACCAGAGAGCCAAATTCTTATGGAAAGGAACTCTCCTTCCAAACAATAACCACCTTTCTGCAAGCCAAAGATGTCAACTTGAATGTAAGTATGAAATTGCTGTTTCTGATAAATTAGGCACATTTTATAACTTTTTGGTGAATATACTAGGAAAATTATTGGTGTTTCTGGTAAACTACACACACTTATACGACCTTTTCTTATGAAAAGGATGGTTAGGTACTTCGCGAGGTTTCAAATGCGTTATGGGTATTTCCATTATTTCTCATGGGAAAAATAGTCTTGACTTACAACCAACTTGGGGTTACAACAAGCCATTGTGAACAAAATGAGTTCATAAGTCAATGATCCACTGACTCTTTTATGAAGAAAAGGTGAGTATATTTTGAATAATATACTTGTAATAAGAGGTAAGTATATTTTGAAAATATTTTGAATATTTTTCTTTCAAGATTTTAAAATCAAGTAACAGATGAAAGGACAGTAAATGTAAACCAGCTCTTCCTGGAGAGAATGCAGGCAGTATCTACCTGTTTGCACGGATGATGATGTATGTGTATGTGTACAAACACCAAGACAATAACCTAAAGTCAACCAGGACCCACTGTGTCTATTACCAATCAATTTGCTACAGGGCTGAGCTATTTCTGGCAATATGCCTGACCAGGTCTAGAGCTCAATTTATAAAGTATAAAGTTCATCTTGACATGTTACTACTCAATTTGCTTTGGTGATTAATGACTCAAGAGGAAATATCCTATGAGGTCATTCCATCTAGTGACTTTCATCTAGTGTCACTTGTCCTGCTTTTTGGTAAAAATAAGCCCGATGTCTCACCTCCTCCCATTTCCCCACAAGTTACAAGTTACTCATATATCTGTTCCTTGGAGGACTCAGAGGGAAAACCAGAGGCTTATCTAAAAAAGCTCCTATGCTTGTGACAGGAAGTTTGGGGAGGGAAGTATGAAAAAAAAAATCAATCCACTGAAAGCAAGAATGACTTTAAAAACACTGACAAAGCTTTATCAAACAACTACATGACAGCAACTGAGCAAAAAAGTGTGATCATTTTGTCTGCCTTTCTGACAGCTCACTTGGCAGACTGCCCTGGTGCCATCATGACTTCATTGCGCCATGCTGCTGGGACTCACTCAGACGGCTCATTTGCTTTGACCCCTTGGATGCCAGTGAAAAGGCCACGCTTCCTCCTGTTGAGTGCCAAGTTCCTGGAGTCCATCTCCAGCTTGTAGGTGGCTTCTGTGACAGTTCTCCCACCTTTAAGAAGATGTGTTGGGGAATTTGGCAGGCCATCCAATCACTGTCCACTCACAGGTCAAAGTCTCACGACGATCTTGGCATTCTTGACACTAGCCAGCACATGACGGCCACTATATATGTTTTCTTTAAAAATACTGGAAAAGAAAATCCACAATGGAGACTCTAAATCTATCTTGTTGAATTCTGAATGAGTCTGGGAAAACTTTACTGGAGGAAAAGTGAACCATCTTAACTCGAAACACAGACCTAAAAGTCAAAGCGAAAGCTACAAAACCCTTAGACAAATACATAGGATTCAATTTTCATGACCTTGGGTTAGAAAATGATTTCTTAGATATGACACCAAAAGCATGGAAATAAGAAAAAAAATTGGTAAACTGACTTCACAAAAACAAAACCTCTGTGTTTCAAATAACCTTATGCAAAATGTGAAAAGGTGACTCAAGGACGAACAGAAAATACTGACCAGTCATATATGTGATAAGGGATATAAATCCACCATATGTAGTTAGGTCTCTTACAACTCAGAAACAACAATAAAATAACCTCATTTTAAAAAGGACAAGTGATTTGAATAGACATTTTCCAAAGAAAATGTATAAATGGTCATAAGCACATAACAAGATATTCAATCTCATGATCATTAAAGAAATACAAAGCAAAACCACAATGTGATGGCCACCACACCTCCACTAGAATCAGAAGACAAACAGTAACGACTATGGATGAGGATGGAGACAAAGGGATTCTCATCCACTGTGAGGCAAATATAAAATGGTACAGCCACTTCGGAAAGCAGTTTGGAAGTTTTCTGAAATGTTAAAATTAAGTTACCACATCAATGAGCAATTCTGCTCCTTGGTATCTACACACGAGAAATGAAAACATGCGCATACGAAGATTTGTACACAAAATGTTCACAGCATCATTATTCGTAATAGCCAAAAGCTGGAAATAGCCCACGTATCCAAGTGATGAACAGATGTACAACATGTGCTACACAACAGAATATTATCTGCCCGTGAAAAGAAGTAAAGTTCTGGTACATGCTACAACACAGTGAAACCTTAAAAACACTACTAGGTGGAAGAAGCCAGATGCAAAAGAGCACACTGTGTACAATCCCACTTATATGAAACATCCAGAATAGGAAAAGCTATAGAGACAGAAAGTAAATTAGTGGTGGGAGTGAAGGGGAATGGGGAGTGACTGATAATGGACCCATTTCTTTTTTTTTTAATTGATCGCTTTCCAGTCTTTCTTCTATTTTGTTAGCAAATGTTTGCAACACAAAATAGTTCCGTTCATTTGGGGGAAGTAGTACATGTATACAACATATCTTGATCATTTTGATATACCTCTTTTAGCGACAGAAGTGTTCTAAAATTAGATGCTGATAAGGACAGCTGTAAAACTCTGGAAATATTCTAAAACTCGCTAAATTGTACATTTGCAGAGTAAATTTTATGGCATATAAATTGTATCTGAGTAGCTACTTAAAAAAAAAAACAGAATAATTACAGTTTCTCCAGAGTCCAGTGGTCAGGCCGCGCAAATGAGGAGTCCCACAGAACTGGTATCAGCGGGCCTTGGTGGCGCGATCTCATCTTCTGCCACCACAGCACCCTGCCCTTCCTCAGCCCTCAGAGTGGGACCAGATGGCCCTGCCCCAGCAAATACACTCGAGAGTCTGACCTTTTCTCTGAAATCATGATTTCCCGACAAAACCAACGTTAAGGAGAATAAAGGAAAAATGAAAAGTACTTTAATTAAAGCCTGTTGCTAAGTTTCCCCAAGCCTTAAGAATGACCAAGCCAAATTCAGACAACACGCACACACACACACACACATGCACGCACACACATGCACACGCATGCATGCACATTTCCCTCAGAACACACTCAGGTGCAGCCGCATTTATTTTTACCTGGAATACAACAGAATGGAAGAATGATTATACATTTTCTTGCAGCTTTTCTTTCCCCCTTACTACATTTTTCACTCCTGAATTCTCCTGAGCTAATGTAATACAATCTTGAAAATTTACACCATAATGTGATCAAGAGGGGCTGTCAAGAGCCCCGCGCAGTAAATTGGCATCCGTGCTAATCGATAACCTACTTTCAAATGAAAAGAGTCAGGCCCAATCCATCCTCTCCACCAAGGCTGCCAGGCAACAGAGCAGCCGCCTTCTCGGGGTGAGCACTAATTGCTACTCTCACAAAGCCAGGGGCAATCTTATCCAGGTGATCCATTAGCTGGAAACTACTATAAAAGAAGCAAGAAAGGAGCGAGGGAAATCAGGGTAAAGAGGTTAAACAGCACAAAAGTGATTCGAAGGGGGAAAAGGGGGCTTGAATTTGTATGTGAAAGAGATAAAGAGAAGAAATTTTAATGCGGAAAGATCGCTGAAGGCTTTGGCAGATTTCTTGGGCACAATCATTGTTACAGCTCTCTCTGGGGCCTCTCCTTGTCTGACAAGGTCTGTCGCAGCTGGGATGGGAGTAGACAGTTCCCTGCCCCATCAGGCCCACAGCGCCGTATAAGGTTCTAGCAGGAAAGACTCCAGGAGCCCAGATCCTGCTCTGGTCATGGATGACTGTGAATTTCTGAGGTTTGGCTTCTTTCTCCTTCCTTGTCACCATTTCCATGGTGACCACTGGCCCATGAACACCACCAATGGCAGGCAGGAAAATTAACACAGTTCTCTGGATGGTGTGAGCAGATGTGAATGTTTTTAAAAATGGCTACAAATCCCCTCTTAAAGCTCTGGGTCACGTTCAGCGAAGGTCACAGTTTGGGAAATTAAGATTGGCAATGACAGCTACCAGATATTGAGCATGTACTCAGGCTAAGTATTTTAACAGAGATTGCCTCCTTTAGTGTTGTCAGTAACCCTGAAAGGAAGCTGTCTTCCTGGTTTTACAGAGTGGAAGCCGAGGCAGGGAAGAGGTGCATAGCTGCTCAAACCGCATCATCATTTCAGAGGGAAACTGGGGTTCAAACTCAGATCTCTTAGACTCCAGCACTCAGCTCCTAGCCATTCACCTCGGCAGCCTCCAACACCTAAAGTGGAGAGTTTACTCCAAGGAGAAAAGGACACATGTGTCCCTTCCACATGCAGTGCTCTGGTCTGGATCTTGAGTGTCCTCATCGACCATGTGTGGAAGGGTTGGCCACCACCCTGTGAAGCTAGTGAGAAGAGGGAGAACCTTTAGGGAGTAGGGCCTGGTGGGAAGAAGTTAAGTTATTGAGGCTGCCCTGGAAGGGTATATTGGGACCCTGGCTCCTTCTTCTCTTCACTTCCCAGCCAGCATGAGGTGAGAAACCTTCTTTACCATGATCATCTGCCTTGCCCCAGGCTCAAAAGTAACTGGACCAACCAACCATGGACTGACACCTCAGAAATCATGAGCCAAAATAAACTTTCCCTTCTTTTCAGTTGATTACCTCAGCCATTTTGTCATACGAAGTGACAAGAAGCTGACTAACATGTTTAGAAATAGGGAAATGGGAGGATTTGATATCCTTAAAAATACTTCATAGGGAAACAAAAGTTCTGGTGAAATGAAATGTTTAAAAAGTAAGATGTCCCTTTTGAAGTAACGCACTAGCCTCTTGCCTGCCTCCAACTGACCCTTCCAGTTCTCTCTTTGCTGCTGTCAGTGATCATAGATCTGGGCCCCTGCTTCAAAGTCTTCATCAGGATGTAGTCTGAGTCCCAGCAGTCCTGCAAGGCCTCACATCACCTGCTGCCCCTCTGTCTCTGCCCTGGTCACCTCGGGCGCACATGCTACTCCCAGATGCTTCTCGCCTTGCAGCTTCTGCCCCGCAGCTACAGGTCCCTGAATGCCCCCTCCCTTCATCCTCAGGCAAACACCTGCCAGGCCTCTGTGGCTCTGGTGAGGGGTCAACTCTGGTCTTTCTGATACCACCTCACTGGCCCCATTCCACCTGCCCACATTTGCATGGCACCCTTTGTTGCATAGATTGGGGCGTGTCTGTTTACACACTTGTCCCTCTGCTACTCTTGAAGTCAAGGTCTGGTTCTCATCTGTTTGTAAATCTGTAGCATGTAACACAGATCCAGAGCTTGGTAGCTGTTTGACAAATGAATAAATGACTGAACGACTCAACAAGGTCACTGTGGTCTTTGTTTTTGGAATATTCTCCGACTATTTCCAACATTATTCTATTGTTAAATACCTTAGGGCTGGGAAGGAGAGTGGGGAGCTAGTGTCTAGTGGGTTCAAAATTCCAGTGTGGGATGAGGAAAATGTTTAAGATGGAGGTTGGTGACAGAGGCACCAAGATGCAAATATACTTAACACAGCACAACTAGACACGAGAATGGTTAAACTGGAGAATTTTATGTTGTGTACATTTTACCACAGTTAAAACACAAAAAAGCTTAGAATACACACCACCAAGAGACTGCCCACCGAGGGATAACCCAAGAATCTGATCATGGAAAAAGACTATCAAAAAAAGCTCTTACACAAAAACAAGGTCTTAATCACATGCAGACCCAAACCCAGGAGAAGAGCTCCTGAGTCAAATAAAAGTCTTTTGTACCTGAAAATGTGGAACCCCTAGCCCATGCCTGGCACATAGCAGGTGCTCCAAATATTTCTGGAACACGTTTAGAATCACTAGGACAAGTAGCTCAAGACAGGAAGAACTTCAGTGCACAAGTCTCTTTCCTGCAACCAAGTCACAATTGTGAGACCTGATGTCTGTGTGGAACTCTGCTAAGGAACAGATCATCTCTGCCAAGAAACATACAACCTCAGGGCTGACCAGAGCTCCCCTCTCCTGCACGACCTGCTTTATCCTTGACCTTTGGGCTGCTTTCTTAGGAGGAAGCCAACCCGGGTCTAACCCTGCACCTACTTGTGATGTAACCCCTTTCCCTTTCCTCTAAACAGAAAGCTGTAATTCCCCCAGAATGAGTCTTTCATTTTCTCAGTTAAAACATAAGACCCAAGGTCATTAAACTTACGATAAGGAAAAATCAGAGCTTCAGAGGTTCTGGAGACCAATTTTCTCTTGGTCTCATTTGCAGAGTCATTTTACTAATCTGAAACAGGCCCATCCTGCCATTACCACTATCCATCACCAGGAGGCAAGGGGAGAAACACACAGGCCCTCAAGACCAGCAAGATCAAAGCCGGAAGGCAATGAACTCCACACCCACACCCACCCCCCACTCCCACCTCCGCCCCCAACCCCCGTTTCCTATGGCGTGAGGCAGATTATGGCTCCAAAGAGACTTTGTACATGCACAGAGGGCCCAGGTGCCGGCCTCTCTGGGGCTTCCTCCACTGAGCCACTGATTACTGCACTCACACTGTCGTGTGAAACACCACCACCACAGTCGTGGGTCTTCAAAAATTCTTCCCTTCTGTAAAATTTAAGAGCTTTTTTAGATTCAGTTGGGGGGTTGTTTTCATTTTGTGGTACTGGGGATTGAACCCAGGGCCTCTGCACTGAACTACTACATCTCCAGCTCATTTAAAATTTTTCTTTTCAGACAGGGGCTTGTTAAATCACTAAGTTGCTCAGGCTGGACTCAAACTTGCTACCCTTCTGACTCAACTAGTGTGTTGGGAATTACAGGCCTGCACCACTGGACCTGGCAAGAGATGGTGTGATCCTAGAAGGAATTACATATCCACAGAGTACTTAAGGTATCCATAAAGACAGAGTTGTCTTTTTTAACAAGTAAGGGGAAAGGTCACACTCCTGTGTGTCTATGCTTAAGATGGTACGGCAAATAGCTGGGTAAGGCTACCTCAGAGCTCTCTGCGAATCTCCTATTCACAAAAGTAGCAAGGATGTTATTTCCTACACCGGGTTATATTCAGAAGCAAACATAAACTGTGACAGTCACCAAGAGAACGATGCACAAGTCAGAGGCCCCACACCCTCCAGTCCATCCTGTGACCGCCATGTTCCTTCTACTGAAGTTGACAGTACAGTTCATAAGGAGGTGACACTCCAGGATCTCGGGCTGCGACAGCTCTATCAGGTCTAGCTGGTGTCCTGGGGTGGACTGTCAGGCAGATGACATATTATACAACACTCATGAAGACCTGCAGCATCTTCCATCCCTTCAACCCCAGGCTCACCATCACCAGGCCATGGAGCTGGCCTCTGAGGGGGAGAAAAAGAAAGAAACAGATCCCATGAGAGACTCCCGGGGATGATTCTTCCCGAACGTCTCTGGTCCCATTCCATGGAATTTGACATTCCACTTCCTAAGGAGTTCTGAGAGGCCCTTCCCAGACCTGAAGCTCTTCTTTCTCAAACAAATACGTTCTGTAAAAGAAGGCCAGTGTCTCACAGGGCACAAACACTGAGGTAAAACTTCTCATAGTAGTATTTTAGCACTTTACATAGAGCAATGTGTTCCTGCTTTGGTTCTTCTCTTTACCTCCAGACAGGAAGCAGAAACAATTAGAAATAGAACAAACAAAAGAAGCTTTGGGTAAATATTTATATAATGAAAGGGATCTTAGGACTCATATATGGTCTCTTGGATATTTTTAAATCATAGCTAGATTTAGTAACTCTCTACATCTCACCACAAAATTATGCAAATATACCTCCTAATTTTTTGAACCTGCCCCTCTCTCCTCTTTTATTTATTTATTATTGTTTTTCCTGGTACTGGGGATGGAACTCAGGGCCTCAAGCATGCTAGGCAAGCACTACTACTGAGCGGCACTCCCAGCTCCTATACTTGTTTTTTTAAACAAATCTTGAATTGACAGAATCTCAAAGGATCTTGACCAACAGGTACCTGGTCCTGGCTAGCATCTGTGGGGAGAGCTGTGTGCTCCATTGAAATGAACAGGCAGCCCTGTCTCGTAGATACTTTTCCTCTTCCACATTCCTGTTTTAGTCCTCCATGTTCACCTCATGACCTCACCTGAATAACCCCAACATAATCTTCACAGCACAGGTGACTCCAGGAACCCCCCCAAAATGAATAAAGCAGAACAACAGACCCCCAGACTGGGAAGGAAGTCAGTTTTAACCTTCTAAGAGTTTTGTCTCAGACCTACATTCATTTGTGGTGGAGCTAAACTATATCATAAAGATTATATACTTTCTCAAAGGAAAAAAATTAATCTAGACCTAGCACTCTGTAATTCATACATATATTCATTACATCTGTTCATATACAGCATGC
This sequence comes from Cuniculus paca, assembly GCA_004365215.1. Taxonomy (NCBI): domain Eukaryota; kingdom Metazoa; phylum Chordata; class Mammalia; order Rodentia; family Cuniculidae; genus Cuniculus; species Cuniculus paca. The sequence goes on along the minus strand of RJWT010007196.1, from coordinate 10,342 downwards.
ACATGGCTCATAGCTAGATGCAGCCTATATTCCAGGAGTATATGATTACGTCATTGATAATTTTGTATTAACATTGGCATAGGCATGCATTTTACAAAAGCATCTTTAGAAATCGAAGCGCCAATCTTAGATTTTCCTGTACCTATTTCTGGCTGCTGTCTACTTTGTGTGTCACTCTATCCTTCTTCCTTTCTCTGCTGAAATGTACTGGTGGCTGGAGGCTGGTTGGCTCTGGGTTGTAATGGAATATGTGGCCTTTCACCCCTGGGTCAAAATACTGATCTGGGCCACATCAGCAGCATCTGAAAGCAGTTACTGTACCATCTAATGGCCTTGCTCAAGACAAAAGCCACTGTTCTAGCTTTTCACCCTAGTGGGAAGCCTCAACCAGGAAAGGCAGCAAGCACTGGGCAATGGCCCCCCAAAAGAAACTCCCCATTAGCCACAGTCCATGAGAATGGCTTGAAGGAGCCTTTCCAAGAAAAGCTGGGGCACTTGACAATCTGATGACTGTGGCATTTTGCAGGCAGAGACCTCCACTGTGGAACATGATGATAAAATTCCCTTTCTTTAACCTGCAAAGTGTCAGGCACCGGTTAAGCAGCAGGTGTTTCAATAACCCATGAAATGCTACAAGCTCAGGTGGGTTTTTCTCCAAAAATAGGCTGGCAGGAATTGGGCCAAAGGGCAAGCAGGAGTCGGGCTCTGATCTGAGTTAACTGGTAATGTGGATTGAGGCTCTAGACCCCTGTTCAGTGACAGGAAAGAAGAGATACTATATAAACAGTTCTTGAATGGAAAATCACCCCTCGGCCCTTAGATCCTTCTCCTTCTTTCATCTATTAAATGGAGCTAAGACAGGCTACCATATATCCAGCCCTCATACTCCTTAGAGGGGTGCTGTGAGAAGAAGGGGAGAAGTTGCCTGTGGCCCCATGCATTGAGCCGAGAAAGCTGCTATATAAATATAAGGCGGTATTAACTTATTGGAGCTTTAAAGGGTTCCATTTGTTTGAACTCCAAAATTTGGAAAAGCTACACTGTCATTGAACATATTGCTGTCAAGGACTCAAGAGCTTCATAAGTCATTTTTTGGAGTTTACCGCAAAATGTGCAATAGAAGTATAGCAATGTATTAATAACTCTTATGCCGGGAAACATTTAATGTGCTGCTCTCAGAAAGATTTATTTGCCAGCACACTGTGTTTTCCCAGTGATGAAGACGGCCCAAAACTTTGCAAACTATCACAGGAACAAATGAGACATCGCTTTGCATTGAGCCCCACAAAAGACAGAAACGTGAGGCCACCTGCAGCAATCCTGTCCCAGTGTGAATGCAGAGGGACGACCTGGCGGTCCCTTGGCCAGCCACAGCCAGCCCTTTTCTCAGTAGGTAAATGGAACCAAGAGAGAGGAGAGAAAGGGTGGAGGCTTCCCGTCTGCAGCATCTGTGATAAAGCCGGGGACAGGGTGCTCACGGAACTGCCTGCTGGTTCAATCCATAAATGTCCCCATGATTACCCTTTGTGTGCCATGACTTCCTGATCACGTGGGTCCCGGGAATGCATCTTCCTTTAGGACACTATTTTGTGACACAACTTGTAGTGCACTGTGGGTGGGGGGAGGTGAGGATATAGAACATAAAAGCCCACATATATAAAATTACCATTTTAACCATTTTTCTGTGTCCAGTTCAATGTATGTTCCCATCATGTGCAACCACCCACATCTATCACATCCAGAATGTGTTATTTTCTCAGCATCTTATTGGCCACGTCCATCCTACTTTCTGCCCTTGAATTTGACAGCCAGGTACCTCCTTTAAGCATGTGTCCTCTGTGACACTTCACTTAGCATACTGTCCCCCGTGTTCATCCGAGCGGAGCATGTAACACAGTGCCCTCCCCGTTTGAGCCTGGCTGAGAGCCCTCTGTATGGACACAGCACATTTATTTCACCCCTCCTCTGTCAGTGAACACTTGGGTGGCTTCCACCTTTTGACTTTTTTGAATAAGCTGCTGCGAACATGGATATTATGCTGTTATCCTGACATATGACATGGTACTATCCTCTGTTAAAACCAAGACACAAACCTTCCGGTGCCTTTTAACTTCTCGTGGAGGCGGTGCAGAGGGCCTCCCTCCGAGGAAGCCCTGTGGCTACCACTGTTAAATCTCGGGATACTGCAGATTCTCCAGTCATGAGATTCCTCACCATCCTCAGCCTTCCTCACTAACTCCTTAGATCTTTTTAGTCTCAACTCTGCTATCACCTTTCTAGGAAACCATCCCTTCCCATTCCACACCCAGCCATGTCAAAACTCAAAGGGTGCTGGGAGAAAGAAATGACAAGGCAACAGCGGCAACTGTCCTGTAGCTGCCTCCACTTCTCCTCCATGTCCCAAACTCTGTGCTCCCCACAGTTTCTGCGTTCACCCCACCCACCCGACTGACAGGGGCCGAAGGGCAGGGGCTGTGTCTTTGTCATCATCATCGTTACATCTCCATCGCCGAGTCTGACGTCCACACATAAGTACTTTATGGCGAAGGCCAAAGAAATGCTGAACTAGTGGATAAATGGGCAAATGAACAGACAGATGATGAGAAAACGAACACGAATGAGCTGAATATTAATTATGTGGAATGAATCCTGGAGTCAGGGATCCCCAGATCTACATACTTAAATTTTACCTTTCTATGTGATGGCCGTTTGGGGTAGGAAGTTAGGTACTGACAAGTAACATGTGCCTACTAGTGCCAAACAAAACATGCGCAGGGCATTTATTTTTATTCACACCACTTACAAGTGAGGAAACCGAGGGTGTAAGCAGTTAAGGACCTCACTGAGTGTACCGCACTGTGAAGTCAGGGGACTCGGAAGCACACTCCTAAGCGTGCAAGGCTGGCCCACCTCTCAGGCTCCCTCTGAGCCACTGAGCTGTAATTATAGAGCACTAATGATTAAAAAAGATAATCAGAGGCTCCTGGGAGGGAAGATGGCATGCAATGCTAAAAATGTAAAATCATTCGGTCAACGCTACAGTGACTTTTGCCCTAAGAATTATAAAGGGGGCACGGGAAGTCCATGATCCTACAGAAACTGCACCCACGGGCGCCCCTATTTAGTGTGATAAACTTGATTCCATATCTTGGCCATGAACCAGCAAAGCCCATTAATACAGACACAGGACAAACCATCCCGCTGCCTGGGGCTCTGCACTCAAGGACTGGAAACCAACCTCTTTCAGTGGAGAGGGGTCCTCTGTTGCTCCAGACTCCTCCGCCTCACCCAATTATGGAGGCAGTATCCGCCCCATTACCAGATAAACAGGGAAATCAAACCACTGTCGGGGTGGGGAGCCAGGGCCTAGGCCAGTAGCTTGTTGCTTGCTGCAAAGCACTGAATGCTTATGCTTCCCCCAATCCCTATGTTGAGCCGAATCCCTGAGGCAAGAACCTGGGAGGCGGGATCTGCAGGGGTGACTGGGTCAGGGGGGCGGAGCTCTCCTGTTGATGACACAGGGAGGCCAAGGTGCTAGCTATGAACCAGAAAAGGGATGCTTGCCGGAGCCCAAAGATGCCAGGGCGACCTCCCAGCCTATAGCACCGTGAGATACAAATGTTTCCGTTATTTCTAACCGCCGCCCCTCCCCCGCTTCAGGAATGTTTGCTGCTGCGGTCCAAACAGACCAAGACTTGTGTTCCCTCAGTCAAGTTTGTGCCTGGAATCCTGGGACCCATTCCCCGCGCCTCCAGTGAGCACTCCCATCATGCTTGCTTCTGCAAGAGGACCGATGACCAACGGCAGCCGTAGACTGAGTAGACCAAAAGCAGCCTGACTAAAAGGTCGTTGAGAAATGCAACGACCCCCCACACTAGCCAGCCCATAAATGCCTAGACCTGGATCTGCTGAAGAAGCGCTCTTGTGGCTCTTGCTCCTTGCCCGTGTGAATTTCACTCTTCTCTGGAGAAGCAGACCCTGTCACCAGGACAGCATCAGGTCGCCTCCCAGGATGTCACTGCCCACCTGTCCACAGACTGCCAGCCTCCCCTCCTCTAGCAGCCTCTCCCTTGTCCCTGGGACATTTCCATTACATAGCAATGGCCAATTTTTCCCCCTCAAAAATACTCAGAGAATACATAGCTACAATCCCAGCACTCGGGAGGCTGAGGCAGGAGGATTGCTGTGAGTTCGAGGCCAGCCTGAACTGTATAGTGGAACTCCATCTCGAAAAGACAAAAAAAAAATCCTCAGAGAATTCATGAACTCAAAAAGTCACAACTGTCTACTGGGTGCACAAGCACGGAACAAAGCACAGAAGTGACAATACCACTAAGGAGAGAGCACAGACTCCAGGAGACCCACATGGACAAAAGAGCCACATAAACACCTTCTATCCAAATGCCTGTGGACATCGAGAAGACTGAGGTTTCCTGAGCGGCCCCAGGCAAGCTCCCCAGACCTCTTCATCATTCTGTTAGCTCCTTCCTGACCACCATAAAAGGACATTATAAAGAAGCACGCAAAACGACAAGCACTCTATAAAAAAGGTAAATTAGCACAAACCACCACCACAAAAAGCTCACGACCCAGCAACTTCCTTCCCCAAGTGGATGCCTCACACAGGAAGCAGAGGGCCTGATTAGGTCGATTGAAACCATGCCTTTGTACTGCATTTACCACCCTGGTTGCAAAAAATGCTCGTAAAGCCATCAAGGGCAGACCTGCAGCTGCCAGCAGCTTCCTCCACCCCACTCTCAGCAGCCCGCAGTTAGCCACCCTGCTCTGCTGAGCGCCCTTTTAATTGTATAGCCTGCTTCATTAGCTGCCTTGACCCCCAATAAATGCTTCGGCCTAACAATAACTGAAACCCAAGACAGGATGTCTATCACGTAACCAACTTGTATGCTGCCTTAGGAGCTTCACAAAGTGTGTAAGCACACACACACATACACACACACCATGTATGCACACACACACACACATCCACACAGCCCATTAGAAAATCTCTCTGGAGCCAGGCATGGTGGTGCACGCCTGTAATCCCAGCACTGAGGAAGTTGAGGCAGGAGGATCATTGTGAGTTCAAGACCAGCCTGGGCTACAAAGTAAGCTCAAGGCCAGCCTGAAAGGCATAGTGAGACCCTGTTTCAAAAAAAGAAAAAAGAAAAGAAAGAAATAAAATCTCTTTGGGAATTTCAGATCGAATTGATGGGTAAACTTAGGGGCAAAGAACAAAAGAAATACGGGACATAATCAAAGAAAACTTCCACGCAGGGTTGGTTGTACATAAGGCAAAACACTTTGGGTTTTGGGGTAATAAAAGCCAGATGAAGCTCTGTACTCCCTAAATTCCATTTAGATGAAAATGTATTATATTCAAAATAAAAGTTAGGGAAGCAGATAGCTTAAAGAAGCTTACAAAGCCAACCCCAGCTTGTGATAAAGGAGAAAAGTAAAATCAATGATAACTAAATTGACCTCGTTGATCCACCCGGCAGTACGTGCTACCTCTTTCACCAGACCACAGAATCACAGGAGTCTTGGTGTGTGTTATATAAATATATATAAACATTATGAAAATGCAGGAAAAGAAGAGTAGTAAAAGGGGGCAACAGGGTTTGGGACAAGTTTCAATGGAGTTTTTACTTTTTTATTTTTTCACGGCACTGGGGATTGAACTCATGACCTCACGCTTGCCAGACAGACGCTTAGGCCACTGACCTAGATCCCTGGCCCTTCGATGGAGTTTTTAAAGAATAAGGAATACAATGTTTGAAATCTTGGTGTTCCTGTATTTTTGCCCTGAAAGAACTCTTCTCCTCAAACACTCCTGATCAAATTGCTTTCCTACAATCAACTGTCCTTTTGTTTATCTAAGTTTATTTCTGCTTACAAACACAGAAGATGGTAAAGCGAAGAGCTTTATTAAAAAACAGGAAGGGCCTGGGAGTGTATCTCAATGTTAGGATGTGTGCTTTGCATTCATAAGGTCCTGGGTCCCAACTTCAGCACAAGAAAGAAAAGAAACAGACGGGCAGAACCTTGTCATTCAATTTATGATCCAGATTCCAAAGGCAGAACCGTGGATGATACCAGCAGTACCAGTACCTTTGCCCAGGTGGGCTGACAAGTTTGCCAGGCAATCCCACCACATGGCAGTCCAGAAATAGATTCAAACTCTCAGGTCAGCCAGAAAGCCATCTAGGATTCTGTCAAGTGTACCCCTCTGGAACGGGGGCAAAAAATGGGCTCCTGAAGTCTCAGGGCTTCTGTCCAGCTTCGCAGAGACTCACAGTCTGAGGGGTAGTCAAGAGCCCACCAAGCCCCATCCTCTTAGCTTACAAAAGAGAAACACAGCACAGCGCGAAGTACTGGGCTCCATGCAGAACCAGGCAGCTATTTTTCTTAAAATATAATGACTGCTCACTGTTTGCCTGAAGTTGACTATTTACTTTCTCCATAACCTTTTGGTTAGACAGCTCCACAGCTTTTGGTTGTTGACTTTATTTTTGGCTTCTAATCCATTAATACATAAATCTCCCCTTGTTGCACAAAGCTACCAGTCAGATGGCGTCGGGGAAGGAGGCAGCGATTACAGTCCTAAAGGAAGCCATAAAAAAAGGTGAAAGTGTTTCGTGGAAAAGCATAGCTGCTCATCACTGCTAATTAAAAGATACAACTGCACCACACACACACACACACCTCAAGCCAAGTTCCTATATTATCTTTCAGGGGAAAAAAGGCCTCAATTAGCAATTAGCAATCTCAGATATCACTCAGATGAGATAAAGAATTATTAAACTAAAATTTATAATCGTTAACCTGGTGGTAGAAAAAGTAGATTCTAACTTATTTGCAGTTCATACTTTCAAACAAAAAAATTAAAAGTAAATAGCAATTTTGTGTGTAAGAACTATTCAAGACTTGAGAAGTATGCTATAGACAGCTAAAATGACTTCAAGAATTTTTTATGGTAGGCAACTTAAACTCCAACAAAAAAAGGCTTAAAAATAACCCCTCAGATGCAACCTAATCTAGGACACTCGCGAAATACTCAGAGAGTTCTGCCTATCTAAGAAGTTGCTCTGCCCCTAGATTCAGAGTTGATAAGCGCCCTCTCTCCCACGTCAACTCCGGCTCAATGCTCAGATACATGCAGAAAGCAGTTTGGTGGGGAAGGCGTCGTCTGTATTTCCAGACTTCTCCACAGGGTCTGGACAGAATAGATTCGACGGGATCAGCAAAGTACAGCAGCAAAGAAAACTGTCTGAGAAAGATAAACTGGATTGGAAGGCAGATAAGCCCTGATTCCTGCGCCGTTCAGATCTGCACACGGCATGCGCAGTCACTGGAGGAAATCTGCTCTCCTTCATTCACTGGAGCCCCAAACGCCAAATGCCCGTCTGCAGTGCTCCCTGGGGGACCTCTGAGAGGGGCAGGGCTTAAAGAAGGGCTTTCCATCTGTGACAAAGCCTCTCGATCCATATTCATGGCTACTCAGCTCCACAGAGTAGCTATTTCCATCAACTGAGCTCTCAAACTTTCTGTGGAGCTGCATGTGAATGAATAAACAAGGATGAGATGCTTTATTGATTTGGAGATGAAAAACAGGACAAGAAAGCTAAATGGTTCCATTTTCTCTCACTGCGATTGTTTCTCTCCATTTTGGTGTCAAGAGTACTAGAAATAGGAAGGGAAGGAAAGGGAAGGGGAGGGGAGGGGCCTTTTAATGAGCTGAAAAGTCAATGGAATAATAAAAAGCGATGGTTAAATGTTGTCTTGCAGTTTCACTTGATCCTCACCACCGCCCTGGCGGGATGCAGTCACTCCTCCGTTGGGTAGGTGGAAATAACCCGGTTCGGGAAGTCTGAGTGGCCTGCCCAAGGTCACTGTAAGCGATGCAGCCTGACTCTGCACCCAGTCTGCTGACTCCAGGTCTTTATCTGTGGTACTGAGAGCTTCAGAAGATGAATTTCTTATAACCTTTTAGGGTGCTCAACAATTCCAGTACTGCCTCAATGTCCTGCCGATCCACGCACTCCTGGACCCGCTGCCACTGGCTGCCTTTCTACAGAGGACCAGCCACTCCTCCAAGATCCCCAGGGACCTCCTATTTGCCCAATCAATGGACGCCTCAGTCCCTGCATCCTTGTTCTCTCTAAGATTTGGGCCTCTTGTCTCCCCTAGCCCCTTGGAGCTCACACTTCTCTTGGTTTCCTCAACACCATTTGCTCCTATTTTTTTCCACCCTCTTTTCTAGCCTCTTCTTCTTGGTTTGTCTTGGGGGCTCCTCAGGCTGTCTGTCCCTTTGATGTGGACAGGCTCCGCTGGTATCATTCCCCCTGATACATCCATGAGGAGCTCTTCCACCTTAACTCCACTAGTTTCTCCATGTGAACCTCTCTAGATCTGTGTCTCACTTCTGAACTCACTCCAGAGCACCCCCTGGGCCCACCAGGCCATTCTACCTCAAGCTCTGGGCAGCCCAAATTGATTTCATTATCCAGAACCATCCTTGAAAACCAGACCCCTAAATAATGAAAATCCTCCATTGTCTATATTCTGTGCCTGAATAACTGAGGATTCCATCCACACATTTGTCCCAGCCAGAATCTGGGAGGACAACTCTTCTCCTTGCTTGCCTTCTTGCCCCACATCTCAGCAGTCACCTATCAGGGGTTTTCTGCACACATCTTTCAGATCTACTCTGCTTTAGTAGAGTCTGCATGACTCACACAAACCACCATGAGGGAGTCTCACTGCTGAACTCTGTGCCACCACTGCCCAAAGGCTCACCTCTCTAGGAAGGCACATCTGATCATGCTGGTCCCTTCCAGTGGCTACCCACTGCCTGCAGATGATGTCCAAGCTCTCACCTGCAAGCCCTTTTCCCTCTCCCCGCAACTCCCCTCTCTGTCACTCACAGGCACACACCGCGAGCTGAGTGTGCACGACCCTCCTGCACCTTCTGCCTGCTGTTCCCTCTGCCTAGGTGTCTGGGCCCGACTATGGCCTGTTTTCCTCAGCTTCTGAAGCCAGGGCCACTCTACCTGTCTGAGTTTCGGGGCAGCCGGCACAGCCCCTCATTCCTGCATGTCATAAACAACACTCTAACTTTCACGTTTTGGATCTGTCTCTAATGCTACACTGTGACTTGCTCCAGGGCAGAAATTTTAATCTTTTTCATATTTTAGCATAGTTCTATAGCTGGTACATGAATGAGAATTGAAAATGTTTAATGGTACACAAATAGCAAAGCAAGAATAAATAAAATATTAGCAAACTGAACTCATAGCCATATTTTTAAAATGCACTGTGACTAAACGAACTCAATGGTACTGGTATTAATTTCCAATATTAATAAATCTAGGGAGAAAAAATCCCATGATCATCTCCCTAAATAATGAAAAGGTACTTGGCAAAATACACTACCCAATTATGATTTAAAAATAAAAACTGAACAGGCATTGATAAATATTACCTTAACTTGTAAAAATATAGACCTTTGTCCAAAAGCCAAAATCTTAACAGAAAAACACAACACGCATTGCCATTATATCACTGCCATTTAATATTCTATTAGAAATGTTAACCAATGCAATAAACAAGAAAAACCACTAGAGCCATAAAGTCAGGAAAAAGAGTAATGATATCTCTATTTGAGGATAATTGTTTTAAAAAGTCAAATATCACTTTAAGAAAACAATAGCAGACTTCCGGAAAGATGGCGGAAGAGTAAGCAGCAGTGTAAACAGACTCTCTGAGAGAAACAGTTCAGATGCTGGGATGTAGCATCATGGGGAGAACAAAAAGGAAGAAGTGGGTCCCCCAGACCCAGGAAGAATCTAAAATGTGAATTGAAGCCCACGGAGAGAGTAAAAAGAAAAACTTAAATGAAGAAGAAGGTGGTAGCTGGTGGCGACTTAGCCTGGAGCCAGACTCACCCTGCGAGAGCTGTTGAGCCTGGGGATGCACGATCGTGGTGGCAGTGGTTGCTGGTGACGCTAGAGGTCTCTGTGGAGAGGCTCAGCGTTGGAAGAGAGTGGCGGATGCAGAGGTCTGCACTGGCTGGTGATGAGTGCAGGGGACTCTGTCCTCCCATGGGAGAGAGTGATTGGCCAAGAGCCATTTTGGAGTCAGGCAGGATAAGCCCGGGGCCAGGACTGCTGCCAGCTTCTTCCAGCAGCTCCAGGTTGGGTGCAGACCAGAGGAAGTTGCTTGGACTGAGTCCCGCTCCCGTGAGCATTCCAGATAACATCTCATAGGTTCCTAACCAGCTTAGATCCACAGGCCCTGGCCAGCTCCACTCCCATGCAAACTTCAAGGGCCCTTGTGGGCC
>RJWT010007195.1:0-27967 GCA_004365215.1 Cuniculus paca | reverse complement strand
AAGAATTGCTATGCTTCTCTAAAGAAGACATAGATAAAAAAATAGAGGAGCAAAGGAAAATGAGGGAAACCATGACCGAACAATATAAGAGAGATTTTGAATGCATGAAACAGATTCAAAGAGATATCCAGAAAATTAAAATCTCCATTGAAAGCTGGCAAAAGCTCTTGAAAGAAACTGAAAATAGACTTTCAGACCTTGAAGACAGGTGTGCAGCTTGTGATTGGGAAAGGAAAGACCTCTGGAAAATAATGAGGAACCAGGAAATAACAATTCAAAGACTGCAAGATGATGCAAAGCAAAATAATTTACGAGTGATAGGTAACAATGAAGAAGCAGGGGTCAACACAAAAGACATAAAAACTCTATTTACAGAAGTACTAGCAGAAACTTCCCAAACATGGGAGAAAGATGTACTATTCAGATAAGTGAGGCATGTAGAACTCCAGCTAGCCATAACCAAAGTAAATCTACCCCCAGACATATAATAATCAAGATCCCAGAAATTCAACACAAGAACAGAATATTAAAAGCTGTACAAGAAAAGAAACAGATCACCTATAAAGGAAAGCCCATCAGAATCACAACAGACTTCTCAACACAAACCATCAAGTCAAGAAGAGCTTGGAGTGAAATATTTCAAGTCCTGAAAGAAAACAACTTCCAACCCAGATTGATGTACCCTGCAAAACTAGCTTTCAAAATTCATGGAGAAACAAGATATTTCCATGACAAAGAACAACTGAAGGAGTTCATGACTGCCAAACCTGCCCTACAGAGAATACTGAAGGACATTTTGGAGAGAGATAAGAAAGACCATGGTTCCAGGAGGATCGGCAGGGGGTAATCACCAAGTGGGACAGAAAATAGAATGGAGGGGAAAAGTACACAGCCAGTGGCAGAAAAATAGCATGGCAGAGAAAAGCCAGTGCATGTTGGCCATGACCATTAATGTAGACAGCTTCAATTCACCAGTGGAAAGAGGCACAGGTAGAGTGAATCGAGAGACAGGATCCATCAATACGTTGTATCCAACAAATACATTTAACTCCAAATGGAATTCATAGATCGAGAGTCAGGGGAGAGAGAACAATGTTTTGTGTGACAGGGAACCAGAAAAAAAACAGTAGGGGTAGCTTACCCATCTATTGCAGAAGGGAGAGGAAAGATATGCCATTTCTATACAATAGAAAGCTACTCAACTATAAAGAAAGATAACCTTGAGACTCTTGTAGGTAAATGGATACAACTTGAGAATGCACTTATGGGTGAAAAGGTTCAAAGTCACATGGGTGAACATTGTATTGTCTCCCTACTATAAGAAAGTGGGGAAATTAGTGGGATCCAAAATACAAAATAGAGGTTGTGAAGGTGAAAGGGGAGGAGATGTCTCCAGAGGGAAGGCAAGGGCCATTGTTAATCTATAATTCTGTTTTGAAGCCCCGTATTGTTCTCATGGTTCCATTTAACCAAGTTGTATTGTTTAGTTATGCTTGACTTTATTATATTTGATGGCATGGACAGTTATTGCAAAAATAACAAAATGGACTATAGCAGTCATTATTGTTTTCCTATTATCTTGTTCCAAAGCCTTTATTGCTTTACTTGTTTTCTATTGATTGATTTTATTCTATTTTGCTTTGTTTGATTTTGTTATGTGTGAAGGTCCAAGCAGCTACTTTGAAGATAAGATGCATCAGGATAGCCTCTGTTGTATTCCTGTAGTCTTGTTTGAAGTCCTGTATTGCTTTCATTGTTTTCCTTTGATTGGTTTTATTCTATTCTGTTTTATTTGACTGTATTATACCTGAGGGCATGAGCAGTTATTTTGAAGGTGACAAGAGGCATTATGGTAGCCATTATTGATTTCCTTTAATCTTGTTATGAGGTCTTGTATCATGTTCATCATTTTGTTTTGATTGACTATTGTATTCTATTTTGTTTTGTTTCTTTTTATTATGTTTGATGATATAAACGGCTACTTTGAAGATAACAAGATACATTACGGTAGCCACTGTAGTATTTCAACTGCCTTGTTTTGAAGTCCTGTATTGCTTTCATTGTTTTATATTGATTGGTTTTATTCTGTTCTGTTGTGTTTGATCTTATTATTCCTTATGGTATGGGAAGTTATTTTGAAAATAGCAAGGGGCAACGTGGTAATCATTGTTGGTCTATTTTTGTTTTGTCTTGAAGTCTTGTATGACATTCTTTGCTTTGTTTTGCTTGAACATTCTGTTTTATTTTGTATTTGTTTTATTCTCTTCAAAATAAAAAAAATAAAAAGGACTTATCATCTTGAGTACATTTCTGAATTAAGTAAAAAAAAAATCAAGCCACAGAAAGGAGTTGAGTTTGAATAATGTATTAACTTTTAAAGCACAGAATTAGATAGGATAGGTAAGATCACAAGTCTAAAAAGAAGGAATGATGAGTCTGAGGTAAAGCCCATCCATGCATCTCCCCAGAATTTCCACTTACCTATCATTATAGAGACCCAAGGAATCAACTTGAACATTTATATCTACCACTTATCCAGCTGGCAGATGGGCACTTAGGCCCAAGAAAAAGAATTTGCGCAGAGTGCCTAAGCAATCAATCATACTCTTGGTCAAAATTACAAATGTGAACTCAAAATATTCTATAAGGATGGTCCATACATTACTACAGTCAAGAAAATTTGGATCAATGTTTTTCTTTTTATGGGTATAATTATTTTGTTAACTAAAAGAGGAGTCCAGTAATTTGAATGAAACACCAGAAAAACAAATATGGAAACTAGACGTACTTTCACATGACAAATGTAGTTATATAAATATAATTGACATTTTTGTATTGAAATATGTAATATAACTGAATTACACAAAAACAGACATAGCCATTTTTAATCCGGTGTCAGGGCCAGACACATAATTTGAATGATTTAGTGCAAAGTGAAAATGAGGATATTCTTGTTAAAAATTATTAAGAATTTCAAAACAGCAGCAAATTCACGAACCAACAATGGGGCCCTTCTACATGTGGGGTCTGTTCCAAGTGCATCAGATGCCCTCAAGGCATACCCTGTCTTAAGGGCAAGTACTATAATTGTTAATGAAGAGGTTTTCAATTATCATATATTACTATATGCTCGAGATTATTTTTCACAATATATAAATCTCTGTTTATGAGATAAAATCCTTCAGATTATAAATTTACTTTTTCATTTTATGTGCTTTTTTTTTTTTTGGAAACAGGGTCTCACTATGTAGTGCAGGCTGACCTTAAACTTGCCTTGTAGCTCAGAATGGCTTCAAACTCACAGCAATCCTCCTGCCTCAGCCTCCCAAGTACTAGGATTACAGGCCTGTTCCATCATGCCCAGCCAGAGAACAAATTTATAAGTTTCCTGCTTTATCTATTTATAAAATGAGAACATAACAACTTTAAGATTGTAGTAGAAAACACATTTGAACAACAAAGAAAAACTAAGGACTCATTATATATTGCAAAGATATGAAATTTTTTAAATGTTTAAATATGTTTGAAATGTATAAAATGCATTCCTCTTAAACCTGTCATCAGTAAGACACAATATCTTACTAGAGAAAAAGTATCAGGAAAAAGTTTTCTAAAATTAAGATGTTTACCAGTTCTCTGTCTATGAAAAGCAAAATCAATTATTGACTATAATAAGAAAATCTTCAGACACTTCATGTAAGTCAGAAGTAGAAACTCATAAAACATGAATGACTTAAATGTTCTGGGCTGTATTTTATCAGCACAGTAAAAGTATTTGGGGGATTCTGGAATCTTTTGAGCTGTGTCCACTTGACAAAGCTTTTGTATCATCTGATGTCAATAAGCAATGACAAAATTAACTTTTTTGAAAGTTTTTTTTTTATTTGAGCATCAGGCATTAAAACTGAGCATTTTAAAAAATATTCACCTTCTAGCCACAACAGAAACAAAACCAAAATTAATATTGAAGGAAGAGCTAATGGAGTAGGAAGGATTTTTATAGTCTCAATTCAGGTATCAGAAAAGAGGAGCTTTCTTGACTTAGATGTAAAAGGTCAGTGCCAAGTGCAGACAATTTTCCCTGCTCCTGTTACCTAAGAGTCAATATTTTTCCACAACCCAATACTTATTGATCTAGAGGCGTTAAGTCAGAAAACAAAAAGGCATCTGTCCCCATGAGAGTAATAATGAACATTGATAAAATTGTTTTATGGAAAGAGATTCTCTTAAAAGGTTAAGCAGTGCAACAGTTTAGTTCTTCTGTAATTGTCAACTATTTATTCTGAGAATCTCTGTAGACCAAGTTTCATTCTATTTAATTACTGTGAAATTATTTCACTCAAATGCATAAGGCTGCCACACACACACACACACACACACAGAGGCATTTATAGCATTACATTCAGAGGTTCTGCTTATGTTGAAAATAGCAATGTTACAGTTAACTCGTGTCTTCTTAACTACAACAGATGGTTTAAATGATGAATTTTTTTAGCATAGATTTAATATAAAGGTAGCCACAAGACAGTGCAACTCCCTCTGTGAATAGTGCTGTTTTTGATGAATTGGTTCTTTTCCCCCCACAAATGACAATATGTTCAAACAGATGTCAAACATTTCAACCAACAAGAATTAGGTTGACCTTGACCTCTGAGGATGTATCATCTTATTCTTAAATCTTTGTTCATTTTCTGGGTTATCACATCATAATGAAAACATCTGTCACAGCCAAAGGTTGATATGGGGGCAACATCTATTAATATTTATGGAATAGTAATGACTTCTACTATTTATGAGATTGTAAGAGATTTTCCCTCATTTTAAAGAATGTTTCTCTCTCTCTCTGAAATGCTCTTTTGGAAAAGTTAGTTTTAACAAAATGTTGAGTAAAGTATGTAATTCTTTTTTTGACAAAAACAAAATTATGATAACAACAACAAAACAATGGCAATACAAGATTTCAAAACAAGATGATAGAAATTTAACAATGGTAGTTACATTGCATATTGTTATCCTCAAAGTAATTGCTCAGGCTACAGTCATGCAAGATTGATCAAACAGTATTATTTTCTGTGAACAGTTTCTTTCCCTTTTACTCTATCTGTTGTGACTTTTGGATCTTATTTACTCTTTCAGTTTTTTACACTAGTGAGACAATACGGTGTTTACACTTGTGAGTCTGATTTATTCCATTTATGAGTATGGTTTCTAGTTGCATCCATTTACCTGTAAAAACTTTGAGTTTCTTGGGAGGCTGAGACAGGCAGATTGTTGTGAGTTTGAGACCAGCCTGGGCTACAAAGTGAGCTCAAGGCCAGCCTGAACGGCATAGTGAGGCCCTGTCTCAAAAACACAAGGGCCAGGTATCTAGCTCAGCAGCCTAAGTGCCTGCCGGGCAAGTGCAAGGGTGTGAGTTCAATCCCTGGTGCCGGAAAAAAAAAAAAAAAAAACCTCGAGTTTATCATTCTTTATGACCGAGTAGTACTCCATTATATAAAAATTCAACAACTTTTTTATCCATTCCTCAGTGGATGGCCATTTGGGTTTTCTCCAAGATTTAGTTATTACAAATTGTGCTGCTGTAAACATGGGTGATATATATATATATATATATATATATATATATATCTCTCTCACTGTGATATGATGTTTTCATATCATATATATATATATGTGTGTGTGTGTGTGTGTGTGTGTATCACTGTGGTATGATGTTTTCAATTTTTCTGGAAAAATACCCTAGCTTTTTGAGGAAGCGCCATACTGATTTCTTAAAAATATGATGCATAATTCATAAAAAAATAAGCTAAAGTTCATTTCCTGATCTTTTACTATGTATCAGTAACTTCAGGAATATAAGCCCATATAACTTTCCCAACAACTGTGAAACAAGTAGCATGGTTATCTCTTCCTCGAGGCCCAAGAATCTGAGGCTTAAATAATTTAAATAACTTGACTAAGAACCTGTAGCTTAGAAGTGAAGGAACAAAGATTTGATTTTAGGCCCCCTGACTCTACTGTCTTCATTCACATTACAATTTTATGTATAAGTATATAAAATATTACCTTCACGTTAAGAGGTTCTTATTGTTATTAACTGTTATTTTAAACATTTATTAAAATATAAATCTGTGCTATAAGCAGATATGATCAGAGAAGCCTATAGAACATGATATACACAAAAAAGTTTGCATTACATCATATAAGTCACCATGAACATGGGACAGGTATCCTATAGGAGCCAATGAACAAAATATCTATTAGAAAAGCACACCTCCTAGCCATCAAATAGAATAAGAATACATATTCCAGGTATGAAAGAAAAAGGGGATAAAGTATAAAAACGCGAAGACATTTCTCTGGAATTTGTAAGTTAATATTTCATCCTTTTGTTTATGTCTCTGCTGACTCTACTTGGAAGGATGCACCTTGAAGGTAAGTACTAATGTTCTTGTCATTACCTTCCCAGGGCCTACTCGAGTATCTTAACATTGCACAGTAAATACGTATAAAGGAGAGTAATAGACAGAAGGAGAAGGATGGGAAGCAAAGTGAAAGAAAGAGGAAGAAAGAGAGAGAGAGTAAATGTTGCTGTTAGAATGGACGTGATAGTACCTGACACGTGAAGCAAGAAGGGAGATTTAGGTTGTTAGAGTGTTCGTTTGTTGATCTGGGATGTTGGTGACGTGATTGTGTTTGGTTTGTAAAAATTCTGTCAAGCTGTACATTTTTCAATACGTATATTATTTTTAAAAAGTTTTAAAATTCTAGTGTCTCAATCTTTCTCCATGGGAGAGATCATGTTTCAACCTGAAACTTTTAGAGACATAATTATGAAAAAAAAATATTAGATTCAAGTTTCAGTCTCAATGTCCAGATTTAAACATTTGTGTTCTAAAACTTTAATCCTTTATTTCTTTTTCTAATCAATACTTTTGTTACATATCCAAAGAAGTCCTTTTATTTTGGAGTTCAAGATTACTTTATCTAGACTTATTTGATATCTTAAATCAGGACAATTTAAGATTGTTATTCTTATGTAAAAATGCTTGTAATTTAGTCATGTCATTCAAATTTCAAAACAGAACATATTGACCTTTTATAAAGACGTATTTTCAAATGAAATAGTTTTAATGTGTTCTGACAGAAACACTGCAAACAAAAATAAGAATTATTGTGGCTCCTTTGTTTCAATGTATTCACTTGAAATTAATCAATCCATTTATAATCTAAGTGCTATTATTTTAACCAGGTAAACACAAATGCACAAGTTGCTACATTGTGTTATTACTGGGAAAAAAGATCCTGTTAATTTTTCAAAGCTATGAAGTAAATTACTTACTAATTGCCCAGGACATTTATAATCCATTGGCAATCTACTAAAAGCTGTACATGTAGGTATTAAACCGGAGATGACATTAATTTAATATTAATTAAAACTATTTAATCTGCACCAAGTTAGATCAAATACAAATTAAAGTTAAATATGAAACCACTGCGATAAACAATGTGCAATCCCAGTTCACTCTTACGTAGGAAATACTGCCTTTGCTTGTATAAGCTTCCTCTACCCGCTCTTATTTTTAACTCTGTTTGATGGTGTTCATTAATCTTTGAAAGCAGATGTGACAAAATATAAATTAGCACTTCTCATTTAACATTTTACCCTTGAAAAAAACAAAACTAACATTAAAATAAAGAGCAGTCACAGAAGGGCAAATGTATTGGCATGGCAGATCTATCTCGCTTTACATTTCCTTTCCCTCCTGAAAAATGAAAGGAGTAAATCCATCTCAAAGAAATGAATAGTTCACTAATTAATTTATATGTCATTGCACTATCTGAAGTTTGCAAAGAGGAGAAAAATGATTTTAATCTATGAGTATTCTAGGAAACAATTACCCTATTCTTCTAAAAAGTGGTACCTGTCAACCAAAGACAGATATTTACTTTGTAACAGTGACACGCCAATGACCAAGAAAAAGATAATGCCTCTTATATTTGTAAGTGAAGTAGAGAATATGATGAGACATGCACTAGTTTACCTGGATTTCCAGTGGAAACCAAGGTGTGCTAGCAATGGTGGGGAGTGGATGTATTCCCTGCCCTTTAAATATGCACTTTATTCTTCTCACTTTCTAGCAGTTAATGCTACACCCTGAGCTACTTTTATTGTTCTGGTGATGGATTCACAGTAATCTAATCTTAGTTTTTCATGGTTCGTGACAACCAGCATTTGAGATAGAACTGTTAAGAAATAACAGCATCATCGTGATCTGAGAATGGAAAACACCCAATCATTTTGTTCTTTTTTTGGCCAAAAACCTTCCCAAATCTACAACAACCCTAGTTATTTAAAGGGAAAGTTGGAAACAAATAGAACAATTACTGCACACTATAAGATTCATTCTTAAATATGGGAACAGAGTCAACAAAAATTTAAAGTAATTAAAAACATCAATTTTAAAACTCATCCTGTATAATAAAATAAAGATTTTCTTTAAAACCTAATGTCCACTCATCCCTAAATCTAACCCATTTAATTCATTTTCCATGACTAACAGCTCTGATAGTGTTTCTTTTCTGAACAGTGAGTTGCCATGCCAATATTATCAAAATTCGAACAGTTGAATTATGCTGTCAGAAATGCACAGCACATTGTGTTAATCTCAATAAATGATAAGTACTTTTTAAATCCAAAATGCTAAATTGTGGGGTTATCTGATCTCTCAGAAAATCATTAATTTGTAAAAGTGTTTTTATTAGAAAAATGGAAAATAACATGAAAATTCCACTGAAGTATAAAATAAGAGAAACAAAAAAGCCATAAATAGTTAAACAATTAACCAAGTTGAGCCTCAACAATTCCAAAATTGAATGAAAATCTAATACATTTCATAAGTCTTAGTAATATGAGCATCACACCAATTCTGCAAACAGAATGTCTCATTTTAGAATTTGCTTGTTTTAGTAGTGTCTGTTTCATGGTTTATTATTAGGAGATTGATACGAGTATTTGCTATGTAAGTTGTGAAGTTTAATGCTCTTTATTCTTTAAATTGGTCTAAACAGGTGATTCTTCTTTTTTTTTTTTTGCGGCACCGGGGATTGAACTCACAACCTTGCGCTTGCCACGTGGGCGCTTAGACCGCTGAGCTAGATCCCCAGCCCTGGTGTTTTTGAGACAGGGTCTCACTATGCCATTCAGGCTGGCCTTGAGCTCACTTTGTAGCCCAGGCTGGTCTCGAACTCACAAAGATCCGCCTGTCTCAGCCTCCCGAGTGCTGGGATTACAGGCGTGAGCCACCACGCCCGGCAACAGGTGATTCTTTATTAATAGTAATTTTCTCCCCAGAAGTCATTTGGCAGTGTCGTCAGACACTTTTGGTAGTTACACTGAGACCACAGGGACAGTTGTGTGCCATAAGACTGTAGGGGGCCCATTTCCAGTGTCTTGGTTACTTTTATCTCCTTGTTGGGACAAAATACCTGATGCCCAAAGTGAAGGATGGAGAGGTTTATTTCTTATAGTTTTGGGGATTTCAGTCCATACTCAGCTGGTTCCGAGGCAGGGTGGTATGGCTGAGGGGCAGCTTTCATGGCAGCTACAAGTGGCGACAACGAACTTCACAAAAAAGGGAAAAACCTGCCTCCTTCTCCACCTTACATTGTATATGAGCTCCACCTCTGGGCAGGTGCAGAATTCACACTGCCAATCCCAGCACTATACAATGAATCAATCATAAACAAATGCTAGATTCAGCTGCTTCCATGACTACATGAGACTTGTTGGGGGGGCATCTACAAACCATAACATTCCACCCCTGGCCCCCCAAAAGCTCATGTACACCCTTTATACAAAAAACATTTAGTCCACCTCCAAGAGTTGCCAAAGTCCTAACAGTTTCAGCATTGCTGAAAAGCCCAAGTCCAAAGTCTTCTCCAAGATCTAAGGCAAACTCTTAGCTGCAAACACCTGCACAAATGAAAACAAAGTTAAACACTTCCAACATGCAATGGCACAAGATAGACATTACCATTCCAAAAGTTACAAAAAGGGAAATACAAAGCATTGGAACCAAAGGAAATCCAAAATCCAGCAGGGCAAATGTTAAGTCCTGTAGCTGTCTATCCAGCATCTGAAGCCATCTGGGGCAAATTGTGAGCTCCAAAGGGCTTGTGTGGCTCTACCTCCACAGCACTTTTAGGGGTTTTAACTCCTATAGCTTCTCTCTTAGGCCCACTCTGCTTAATCTTTGTAGCTTTCCTTAGATGACCCATGCTCCTGGCTTTTCCAAACTTCTGGGTTTTCCACTGTATAGCTTTACACACTGCCCTCTTAGGGGTACACTGCCTAGCCTCCCAGACACTCTGAAATCAGGGTGGAAGCCTTTTCAACCTGAGAATGCTTGCATTTTCTATGGGCCTAAAACCAGTGCCACTTGGATACTGCCAAGGACTGCTGCCAGTTGGAGCTGTAGCCAGGCTTTCCTCTTTCTTGGTCGTAGGGGTCGAGTGCCTGGATTGCTGGGCACTGTGAACCTGACTGCAAGGAACAGACTCTCTATGTTGCCACCATTCTGGAACCTCGTATGGTGTCTGCCACCATTCTGGAATGTGGCTCTCAGCAGCTTTTTCCCCTGGGTAAGTTCTTTCACTTTTATATCTTTGAGTCTGCAAAGGGTGGAGACCCACTGCTTCCCTGAATGCCCCTAGGCCATCTTTTTTTATTTCTCTGTTCATTCTCAGCAATCCAGGTTTCAGCTCTATGGTTACAATCCACAGCTTTCTGACCAAACTCACAACATTTTAAATCACCATACTGGGTTCTTTGCTCTTGATTCACAACATAAATCTGGCTAAAAGCTGCCAATAGTAGCCATGCCACAGTCTCCACATTCGACCGCTTTGAAATTTCTTTTGCGATTAATCAAGCCACCACTTTTAATCTCAGTTTTAGGCAAAGTCTGGACATGAGCAAAATGGAGACAAACTTTCTGCCAAGCCATAGCACACATCATGTGGAGTTCAACAACCAATGCAGTCCTTTCCAGCAGAAACCTCCCCATCGTGGTCTTCTCTGGCAGGCTCTCTGTCAGCCTCTGGTCTCCTGAGCTCTGAGCGGAATCTCCCATGCAGAACAGCCTAAGCTGTTCCAGCTCTATGCATTCAGGTGACATCTCCAAACCTTTCCAAACTCTTCCCACAAGCCATTCCCAAAGGCTCTTCAACCACATGGTCAGGTACAGTCACAGCAACGACCCCCTACTTAGGTACCAAATTCTGTCTTGATTACTTTTCTCTCTTTTGGGCATTTCAGTCCATACTCAGCTGTTTCCAAGGCAGGGTGGCATGGCTGAGGGGCAGCTGTTCATGGCGGCTGCAAGTGGCAACAGCGAACCTTGCAAAAAAGGGAAAAACCCACCTCCTTCTAGACCTTACATTGTATGTCAGCTGCACCTTCAGCGGGTGCAGAACTCACATCACCAATCCCAGAACTAGATAGTGTATCAATCACAAATGCTAGATTCAGCTGCCTCCATGACTACATGAGGCTTGTGGAGTGGAGGGGATGGGGGGGCACTTAAATACAAACCGTAACATCCAGGATGTTGCTAGTCAAAGCTATGGGGAGTCCTCCACAGTAAAAATATCTGGTCCTAAGCAAAGAGGGAGGCTGTTGTGAAACTCTCATCTAAGCCTAGTGGTAAGTTAAACTCTGCAAATGATCCCCTGTTCAATTGTTTTATTAAGACATAAATCTTCCCCTCCAAGTTTCCAGGGTGTTCATTTTGATTATCTAGTGGCCTAAAATGATAACAATCATTTAATATTTTCATGATCACAGCAGTTAAGTGGTTCCATGAGTTGGCATCCTTCCTCTTCCCTGCAGCCTGGGATGGGTTCGGTTGGTGTTCTCAACAAGTCTCCTGCCCAGAGATGCTCTGAAATCCACGTTCTTTTTTAATTTTACATTGTTTCTGTCCTTTTAGTCTACCCTAACAAAGTTTCTTAAATCTGTACAGGTTTTTTCCCCACATACTTCATTAGACTCTGCATTAGAGAAAACACATTATTTGGGGGGAAAACTCTTTTCTGTCTTGGGCTGCTTTTCAGACTGCTTTGAGAAGAGTCCTTAAGGTTCCTAGATACCTTATTATTTAACAGAGCAGATCACAGAGCAACTGTTAGCTTTCTTAGAAGGCTTTTTGTCTGAGAGAACTTATTAATGTAGACCTCCTTAGATTCTTAATAAATCTAATTTACTAATCTAATAAAAGTCCATCTTAAATGTAACCTTTGGAATCTACATCTCAGATTGAAATTCTTTACTTTGCAGATTTGAGAGCCTGAGGGTGAGAAACGCTGGTTGTGGGGTTGATGAGGAGGAAGAATCAAGAAAATCTTCATGTATTTTAATGCTTCCTCTAAATTTGGTTTAAAATACATGTTTGTTTTCCAACTTTCCTTCTTATCACTCTACAAAGTATCCTTTGAGTGGTTGGATTCTTTGCCAGCTGAAGTCTTGAAGCAAAAGTTTCAAGATGGACATACAGAAACTCTATGTCCTCATGTAAATTATCCTTAGAGTTGTTTGTTATTGCTTACTCTGCAGTATATCCATTGAGTTAGTCACAAAGTCATCAAGGTTCAAGGAGAGTGGACTTACACTTGATCTGTTGATGGAGAAGAGTTAAAGAATTGGTGACACATTTTTAAACTGCAGCAGTAGTTATGCTGTCTTTATTTTGAACTAATGCCCCAACTAGGGCCCATTAATATCAACGTCTACATGCTTGGTCTCCGATTGAGTCTTTCTCCATGCTGATGCAGTTTCCCACTCTTCTTTGTCTCTTTATAAATTCTGACTCAATCATCTATCCAAAATTGCTAATGATGTCTTATCTGTGTCAAGATTAAGAAAAACTAAAGAAATAAAGCACACAGTTCATGCCCTTAAAGTATTCATTAGTTAGTTGAAGAAAATTCTAAAATATGAAACATGGTTCTAGACAATAAGCTAACAGAACAACATATTAAAAAAGAAAGTGTTTACCTAATCACTAAGATAAAGTGGATAGATTATTCATAGATCTTTAAGCGTATAATTAAAAATGAATCCTCTCACTTAAATCAAGCACATAAAGTGGTGAAGTTTGGAAAATACAGATGGAATATTCAAGAAAAATTTCTTTGAGCAAAGCGCAACTATATTTTGCAGTAAGTGAGTTATAAAGTAACCTGCCCTCCCCCATAATCCCTCTTACATATGCATATCAAAAAAATAAAAGTAACACTAATCCAGAATTGGTAAGTGGGACTTTAACAGACTTATCCAAGGATAGGATATGTGTTCAATGAATGATATAAGTGTGTTGTAGGGATGACTTTGGACGTAAGCTTGAAACAGCTAAAAGAGAAAGAGTAGAATACAGCAGCTGCAAAATGACCAGATTTTCCCTCATGGTGGGTTGAAAGTGTGAGAATCTAAAGCACATTTGGATCTACCAAACAAAGACTGTCTTGCAATCATTTAGAAAGAGATCTGGTTTAATAGGAAGATCATCTAAAACCTGGAGATCTTAACAAGGATGTAGCTGCGTACTATGGTAGCATGTGAGCACCACTAGGAAGAGACATAATTGAGAGAGATCCACTCATACCAAAAAGGCACAATCCAAGAGTAACTCAAGACAGTCACAGAAAGGCTCCATAGAAAAAAGTTTGACTAGAGAAATCCATCCTGCTCCTGAAGACATGGAGTCAGCTTTAAAATGTTCTTCACTTTCTTTCCTCTCCTCTCTTCTTTCCTCTGACTATAAATTCTGAAGAATTCTTGGTAACATTCACACTATGGACGACAGAATGTAGGCTAGAAAGGAATGAAGAATCATCTCTCTGCCTTACATTACAGAGTCCCTGACGGGAAAGAGAAAAAATATTTAATTTTACATTTAGAATATGATTATTATATAGATGAGCCATTCTAATTTTACAGAATAAGGATTGTGTTTTTATCTTATCATGACCACAGGCTTTTGATAACATGTGTCTGAAGAAACAAATCATAGGGTCCAACAGAGGCTCCATTCCAATTCCCAAATTGTTTATTTTCTATTTATAAACCACATCACAGTATGCTCCAATGGCATCTTCTAGTATATATTTTAAAAGAGGAAATCTAAAGTGGTTGTTGTGATATTTGGTGTGAGTAGAATCATTAGGCTAGATATTATTAATGTCATTTCATTTAATGATAGAACTGTGGATAATATTTATTTTAATGGTTTTGTTAAATCACCCCATCTGTCAAGTTTTTACATCCTAGATTAAGCAAATATCAACATAAATAACAAGGACAGTAAATAGAAGGATCTTACGGCTGGGTGAGCACTTCAGCGCTTTGCAGTCATTGTTTAGTAATGGTTCTCTTCTCCCATCAGTGAGCTCAGGAACTAGAGAAATGAGGGTGACGGCAGGAGAGAGGGCACTGTTAACTACGCGTAACAGCAAGCAAACAGGGCACAAACTAAAAGAGAAATCTAGCATTGCCGCAGGCAAGACAGGTCTCTATGCCCAGAGCTTCTGCAAAAAATCCTAGAGGACACTGGAGAAGAGAGTTGGGGTTCTTAGAACAGTTAAGCATTTGAAGTTGAATTCCTTTCTTTGGATTTTGACAAAAGGTTGAAAACGTGTGATTTTATTGTAGGGATTTTTCTTCATAATGAATTTACCTGTTGAAAAATTAAGCACATATTTTGTGTGAGTGCACATATATGTACAAGGGAAAATATGTCTCTGACTGCATTGTTTGTCCTTTAAAAATGTAGATTTGTGGAAAATTGATATCATTGTCACTTAACAGTTAGATACCCAAGCATACTACCAAGGCCTCCTCAGAGAACGACACGGAAGTCTTAAAGTATCGTTTTGCATCCAGGCAGCAGTTTTTTAGTGGATTTGCCTGGGTTCCTCCACTACGCTCTAAACTTCTATGAGATCAGTTTTTTTTAGATTACCTCCGTGAATAAGGCCATGTGTAGTGCTTGTCTTTCTGTGCCTAACTTATTTCACTTAACACTATCATCTATAGCTCCACCTGTGTTGGATATTAGCTTATAGTTAGATGGAAATAAGAAGTTCTTATTTAAATAAGCAGGGTCAGCCGGGCGTGGTGGCTCACGCCTGTAATCCCAGCACTCGAGAGGCTGAGACAGGTGGATCGTTGTGAGTTCGAGACCAGCCTGGGCTACAAAGTGAGCTCAAGGCC
Organism: Cuniculus paca; assembly: GCA_004365215.1. NCBI lineage: Eukaryota > Metazoa > Chordata > Mammalia > Rodentia > Cuniculidae > Cuniculus > Cuniculus paca. The sequence continues at coordinate 12,696 of RJWT010007195.1, read as the reverse complement.
AGCCTGAATGGCATAGTGAGACCCTGTCTCAAAAACACCAGGGCTGGGGATCTAGCTCAGTGGTCTAAGCGCCTGCCTGGCAAGCGCAAGGTCGTGAGTTCAATCCCTGGTGCCGCTAAATAAATAAATAAATAAATAAATAAATAAATAAATAAGCAGGGTCTTACACAATGTGAGATGACTAGAGATAATAATAATAATACATTGTATATTTCCAAAACATAGAAGAAAAGAGTTTGAATGTCTTTACCAGAAATAAAAGATAATTGATTGGAAAGAGAGATATGTTTAAAATTATACAGTGTATTTAGGTGTGGAAATGCCAAACTGTAATACATAAATACGTAAAATTTTAAATTTAAATTAAAAAGAGAAAATATCAGCAGTAAACAACAGTAGATTTTTAACTGAATGTATTTCTGAGATATTAAAAATATTCTAGGTCACAAATCACTATACAGAGACTGTCTTTATTCATATCTTTAGTCTGTTCCCTCAAGTTGCAAACAGAAAAAAGCAGTGACCTAATTTGATTTTTCACACATGCCTAAACTAATCTCTCTGATCGAGGGAGCAATGAATTCTAATTTATAGACCTGAGTCAGATGTCCATCCCTCTTTCTGGTTTTGGATGTTAGAAAGAATAGAATTTAACCCTCCACAAATGAATATTCAGAAGTGTTATTTTAATGGGGGAGTTACGTATTCATATAATAATTATATGCCCACCCTAGACAGATACACACTAACCTCAGGTGCCCTCTTGCTCATTATTCCTGCTTCTTGAGAATAATATTCATGAGGTAAGATAGAAAAAAATAAACATAGATAAATAAGTTTTATATCATATAAATTGAAATTTTAAGATTATACTCCAAGAAAAACTGCAGCTTCAGGACATCAAAGTTACATAGAGTTTCTCCCTTCCAGGAAACACACCCACTCCAAAAAAAAGAAGAAGAAGAAGAAGAAAAGATCTTAAGGACACCAAATGGCACTTAAAGACACTGTAGATTGGGCTCTAGACCTGTGTTTTCACCTGTAAATTGCTTTTCCTTCTGCAGACCTCCACTCTCAAAGAAGCAGCAATATTAGTGCACAACGTATCTCAACTTCAAGCACGTGTAAAAACTTTGCAGTCTCCTATAGCACTCCAGATGGGTAACTTGGTGGAGTAGGAATATATATCCTAGATCATGCATATCGAAAGCACACCCCAAGACCATATGAATACATTCATCTCCATTTAATAAAGCATATCTTTTGAGGACCTCCATCTATTTATTAGAGTTTCTTTTTTTAAATTCTGCCTAATAGACATACTCTGAAAAATGTCTGTGGTGTTTAGCAAACTGCATCCTACCCAGTGGGTGGGGAGAGGAGAGGCCCTCATCTTCTCTTTCGGGACCTCCTCAGACTCTGTTTGGTGACATGAAGATATATGTACCAGATTAAATTCGTATTACAAGTCTACACAAATATTTTATATACTGATGACCCCATTTACACGGCATTTATTCAATATTTACAAGCAATTGGCTAAGAAAGTTGGTTCTTATCACTCTTTGAATTTTAGGAATGTCAGGAAACTAATGTTTCTAAATTCAACATTGCCTTTCAGAAGTTCATTCATGAATACCGTGTTCACTTTTCTACATAGATTCCTTTGAACTGACATACAGTGTTGTAGAAGTGAAATCTCAAACTTAGACTCTTTAATGTTTTTAGGATGATATGTTAACTTTCTACGTACATGGTAACAAATACATAAATTGGTTGGTTAAGAACAACAGGAATTTATTGTCTCACAGTTTGTTTTAGAGTGCAGAAATCTGACCACAAGTTGTTTTTAAAGGTTCAGGAAGGATCTGTTTCAGGGCTGCCTTCTACTTTTGGGAGTTTCAAGTATCCATTGACTAGAAATGGCCATCTTCTTCCTGCATCTAGTCCTCTGTGTAAGTTTTATGGTCCAAATTTCCTTTTTCCATAAGGAAACCTGTCATATTGAGTAGAACCCACCCTACTTATATTATACTGATTGCCTCTATAAATACACTGTTTCCAAATAAGGTTATATTATGAGATGATAGGAAGCTATATATGAATTTGGAAAAGAACAATTTAACTTATGACAACTTCCTTTTTTCTTACAATGTTCTTAATCCAGTAATTTAACTTTTGAAAGCTTTCTTTTGTAACTTTGAAGCTACTATCACAATCTCTTTTAGTTCTCTGGAGCTTGTAATAAAAAATAAAATGTAGCAACTGCAATGAAGTTCACTGGTAAATATGCAAGAAGCATATAATTAAACTGTTCATTCCTAAAAAGATTTCTGAAATTGTATGTTTGTAAATTATGTACCTGCTTGTCTTTTTTTGTTTAGGTAACAATTAAAAACAGAAAGAAAAATTTTTCCTTTATTTAGGTATTTTTTTTCTGCACAATATGCAGGCATTCTAAATTTAACTCTTTCTGATTTTTAAAAAAATTCGTAGTTTTGAATTGACACATAAAATTGTATCTATTTACCATATAAAACATAAAATTTTAAAGTATATATGCATTGCTATAATGACTAAATGTACTTAATTAACATAATGCAATGTGGAACATAACTATTTTTTGTACTACAAACAGTATACGTACTATATTAGCATTTTTTAAGAATACACTAAATTGTTAACTACAGTCAGCATGTTGTACAATAAATATCTTGAAACTATTTTTCCTAAATAACATTTTGTATCATTTGAATTTCTTCAACATATTAACCACGCCAGCCCCTAACCACCACTACCAACTTTTAAAAAAACATTTTGAGAATATGCAGGCACATATAAAAATGCATTTTCTTATATTTTATCATCTATGTATATAATTTTGAAGTATGAAATATTGTTCTTTTCATTCAAGATTAACATTTGCATTCATTTATGCTTCAAATCAGTTAATCAGAGCAAACACATCGCCATTCTCGTAAATCTTGACTTTTCAGTTTAAGAGCAAGATTGCATCAATCTTACCACTTGTGCACTGTTGCCTCTATTTAAACTGTGAAGTTTGTAATTATATAGTTGCGCTTTGATGAAACATGGAGATCTCTAACAATTTCTGGAACTGAACCCTTGCTCAAATTCAAATTCAAAAGCTGAGTACTCTAATTCTTTAAGTTTGTTATTACTGCTTTCGGAGTTGTCTTTTAGAGTCTCCATCTTTTGTGGCCTACAGCACCTGATAAGGAGTCTTACACGACAGTTCTATGCATAGATTGACTATGACTAATATATTTTTAATTTAAAAATAACTGTTAATAATTGACTGAACCTCTCACAATAAGTGAAGTAACAAGCATCACACATTAGCTAATTCATCTTTGTCACTTCAAAATGAGAGTGAAAAGATGTGCTCATTTTGAAAAATAGTTTGCCTTTGATGAAATGTCACTTTAATTACATTAAAATAAATAATTTGGTAAATTACTAAAACCTTAAAAAAGCAAACCCTACCTGGCTTTAACAGGATCTCTGTCATTGATTAAAGATTAGTGATTTAAAAATCAAAATACTTGAATCTCATGGCATTAACTAGTACTTTATATATATTATCACATACTATAAGAGATTGAAATTGAGGAAATATGTAAAAGTTAAGATATACTGGGGGCCAGGAGTACAGCTCAGCGGTACAAGAACCTGTCTGGCAAGCATAAGGTCCTGAGTTTGATTCCCAGTGCAAAAAAAACACAATATATATATATGTATACCAGATTTAACCCACTTTTTAATAAATGAGGAATCAATCATCATGTGATTGCTTTTCTAATGATTGTGTATCATACTTCTGCATCTCAGGGGAAAGGATCACCATACTTAAACATGTTGGCATCCCGGCAATAGTTTCAAATTGGACTTTCTCCAGTAAAAGATTCCATAAACAGTTGGATAGATACAGACTACAATCAAAAATGCCTTCCTGACTTACAAAAGCTTTGTTTCCATTTTTTTCTTCTTTAGAACACATCCTAAATACCATTATATTTGCGTTTTTACTATTTAGTAATTAACCTTTTTTTTTAAACCACCTTGAATAAGTATGATAAAAATACATGAATGCTTGAGGAAATATAAAATCACACTACAAAATTTGCACGGGATAACGTCCAGTGTCTAAAGATTATGGATACTTCTCCAATTGACACCAGGGCGTATGCTTTAGATAATCATGTTAAAAATATAAATAATCATGCCAGGTACTTCATTTATCATTTGATGAAAGACAGAAACATCAAATATGACTAAGGTTACCTCCTAAGGATAACTTTATATTTCTGTTAAGATTTGATGAACATATTAAATTACATGAAGAAACAATCACAGGAATCCATATTATCTTGTTTGCTACAATTATCTTTTGCTAATTGAAAACAAAATCTATAGAGATGCAACAATAATCAAGCAATAGGCCAGACAGGGATTCAAAAATACAAACTGTCCCTCGTGACAAAGATTTCTGTGGATGTCTATGGTGGACCATTTATTATCTGATACAGTATATATGTCTGCATTCCATTTGGATTCTCTGAAATGAAACGTATCTTTCTACATTAAACAAAAATGCTTTCTTTTTACCAGAGAAAACTATAAAATCAGCATAATACCCCGACTTCTGTATGTGTCTCTCTGATTTAATTAATTTTTTTTACGTTTTTTTGATGTTTCTCACAAGACAATCTTGCTTGCAGCTCAGTTATGGCAAATCCTCAATCTGAGTGTTTCTTAATATATACATAGTGATTGTATTTATTCATTATATAACCTCTTCATTGGTTTTGTTCTATTTTTATTGTTTTTGTTTAGTATGTATATGTCACTAACATCAAATCTAAATTGACAGTAATTAAGTGAAATGTTATATATAGATAAATTTTGACCTACTCTGAGTTAAATATATCGAAAGATGCTATTTCAATTACATCTGTGAATACATGTTTTATTCATTGTTAGCTGTCTTGAACCCTTAAACCACATTTTTAAAATTTTAAGGGACTGTCAATTTAAACTCTTCTTCTTAATAGCCACTAAGTGTCTAAAATTAATGTCTCAACATATAAAACTTGGTGGACAGTTTCAAAGTAGTGTACAGTACTTACCCATCCAAGAAGGATGTAACAGCGGTTGAGAAGCTAAGGAGAAAAATGCCAGAATGATTAATAAATCATATCTCTATTACATTAGGATGAGAATTATAAACATCCTTTAAAATTAGCTTGCTGGTAGTCAGATGACTTGCCTCTCTATAGCCTTGGTAGCAGAGTTGCACATATTTTTTTTTTCAGTATGCGTTGGTAAATTGCCGGCAAGCTTGGATTACATGAACATTACTAAAGGAAACTAGGATTGGCTTGGATCCTGGATGAACTCTGAGTTTTACCTTTCAGAGATAGTAAACATTTCTGGCGATGACTGAAGGGGCAAAGTAAAATGAGAAGTCAAACAAAAGCACTAATAGGAAAAAATCAGGAAAATAATAAGGAAATAAAATATGTGCATTTAATAAAGTAAGAGTTTCAAAACAAATTAATAAGACATAAATGTCTATGTGTTTTATAAGGAAGGATTATTGTGGAAGCACATTATGAAAAAATAAAATATATATATTTTTTTGCAGCACCGGGGATTCAACTCACGACCTTGCGCTTGCCGGGCAGGCGCTTAGACCACTGAGCTAGATCCCCAGCCCTGTTTTTGAGACAGGGTCTCACTATGCCGTTCAGGCTGGCCTTGAGCTCACTTTAAAGCCCAGGCTGGTGTCGAACTCACAACGATCCGCCTGTCTCAGCCTCTCAAGTGCTGGGATTACAGGCGTGAGCCACCACGCCTGGCTAAAATAAAATACTTTAAATGAAGGTTTACAGAGTATTTCTTAACCCTTAATTTAACAAAAATTCTTATAAATGGAAACCAATGTTCCAGATTTACTTTTCTTGTTCTATATAAAAAAGAGGTATTTTTTCTCACTTCACTGTATATATGACTATATACACAAATAATATATGACTACCAGGAAAAGAAATCACTTAATTGCCAATAACCGTGGAATTCACTGGAAAAGTTCAAAGAAGACTGAATACCTTAGTTGTGATGTACTATATTTAGTCTGGTGACTTAACGTTAACATAGTTAAGGAACTTTGTTGAAAAAATTTTTTGACGTAGATTAACTAGATTTATACAATTATATCTTCATAGAAAAAAAGGTCAAGGAATAACGTGTTTACACGTGCATAAATGAGGGAGTTTTAGAATATTAGTCCATTAAAGAGTTTTATGGTGTGTTGTATAAATTATTAACTCAATCACATGCACAGATTTTTAAATCATAATCAAGAAGAAAATTAAGATAATCTACAATTTTATGTTCTGGAGTTTATTTTGTATTTAATATAGGTCAATATGCATCATCTGTTCTCCATATCCTACCACAAAAAAAATTGGCTATTAAAACAAAATTTTAAAAATAACATAAAATATGAAAGAAATGAATGCTCACTATAATCCCACTCAAGAAATGATTACTGTTGAATTTGATACTTATAATGTCATATATTTACTTTAAGTTATCTACTATATAAATATACCTATACACACTGTTGTAAAATTGTGAAAATACGCTAATATACTTTTTGTAGCATTGCACTGTATTTACCTTTCAGTATCAGTTCTAATATATTTAATTAGCTAATGATCACATACTTATAGAAGAATAAATGATCAACTTATTTGTGGTTTTTTGTACTACCACTGATGTGTATGTTAGATATAAAAATAAAAATGCTTGTTCAATTTTTCTTGTGTGAGGATGCTGTAGGGTAATGTGTAACTGAGGATTAGATGCTTAATCTTATAATAAAAGCCCTGGAAACACATAATATACCATCTCCACTTAGCTAACATCAATGAAAGCATTCCCCAGGATATAAATACAGTACATGTTAGATTTTACTGAGGTGATGACTTTTTAAGTTTATTTACTGTATACAAACTTCAACAGCTATTGTTGCCAACGACATCTTCAAAAATGACAGACTTTATGTTCAACTAAAATGTGTAAAAATGAATTACCTTTCTTTTTTTGAGATTAATTACAGTGTAGTTTCTTTGTTAAATTTTAAGTGATTGGGAAATAAATCACATATGCTATAAATATCCTTTCTACCACAAGCACTGCAAATTGACATGAGAGCGTGGATTTTTCATGTTGACAGCTTATTGCAAGATATAAGTAGCCCCAGATTTTCATTAAAGAAGAACAAAGTAAACCTGGTCAAATGTTCAGAATAAAACAAACTATTTGTTCATTGTTGCAAAGGAATTGTGTAACAGATTCTATATTTGATTTATGGACTATGCGACTACTATTCTATAGATTGAACATTTTAGCTGTAAAAAAGCAGTACATTTTCTGTTTTAAAGGATGCAGGGAAAATTTAATTGAATAATTTTACATCTGCTTGTTCTAAGTGTAGAAAGAAAATAAACACAGGAAGAAACTTTTAGTCATGAGGGCAGAGATGAAGAACATGTTTTTGAATGTTATTTGTTTAATGGTCAATGCTTTGCCAATAAAATCTATGTACTATAATGTATAGAGGTTCTGTCCAATTAGTGATCGAATAAAAAATTATCAGTGTCCACATATCCCAAAATATGTAGCCCCAGTGCCTTCATGCAAAAGTTTTGGTGTATTTTTATGATAGGATAAAATGAGTGATTTAATTTTGTCCTAAATGTACAAAAAAGTCAGAGAAAGAATCAAGGGCCACTTGCTATTGCAAAATACAGTACTTACATTCCAGTCAAGGTAAAATTTTAGTAAAACAGTGCTTAATTCTTGAAGGGAGTAATTAAGTTCTGCATGTACCATGGTCGGAAGCCGTCTCACAGGCAGAGGCTGGAAGAGCATATTTCAAATAGAACAAATGGAGGCAGATGCTAAACTAGGGATTGAAACAATAATCTGTTTTTTGCAAAAGTATTAATAGTTGCTGTGAGGTATGGTGGAGACATACAGTGAAATTTCAAATTAAAAAATATAGGGGCGGGGGATTAGCTCAGTGGTGCAGTGCCTCCCTAGCATGCATGAGGTCCTGAGCTTGATTCCTAGTACCCCAAAATAAAATAAAATAAAAATATATTTGTTACAATTAAAGATTGCTATTACTTTCCCACAAATACTCCCAGTTGCTTCAAACATACTAATACCATTGTTCTTGCCACTTTCCAAAATTGCTCTGGAAGTCATTTCTCTAGTTTTTTTGGTTGAGAAGTTGTGGCGACTGTGTGCTCCTCATTCATAGTCATTTTGACTTCTGGAAAAGCCAGAAGTTTCAATTAGTTAGATCCAGTGAATAAGGACCTGAGGACGCATCAAAATGTTTTCACAAACCTGTTTTTCTGTTGCATGGCACTGGCAACAGCAGTCACTATTTTCGATTTCACCTCCTAAAGGAATGAAAGAGGGCCTCCAGCATTGTGTTTCAAAAAGTGACAAGAATGAAGTATATCTGAACAAGGTATATTTGAGGGGGATTAATTACAATGTGTCTTTTACTATAGCAATTTCTTTTTTTTAAAATAATGTATAAATTCACCATATATTTTGATCATATCTTGTATTATAACCAAACTTACACTTTCAGATATATTAATCTCGTTTACTCCTTCACAACAATTCTGTGGACTAGTTATGGCTAATGCTTCTATAGAAGTCAGGAAATTGGGTACAGTGATACTTAGCAAATTCATTCTGGTCAACGAGGGACTAACATCTGACTCCAGTGACTCTATTATTGATCCTTGTATAATCGAAGTAACTCATTTATATATAATGTTTAGAATTCTTAAAGAATTTTCATGCCTGTCTTCTTAGTTTCCCCTTACAGCTATTATACTTACTTGGTGATGTGGCAGCATTTCTGTATAATAAACAGCAACAATATGTCTGGTTTTAATTAATACCAGTAAGAGTGATTAGCTTCAATGTTTATGATACTGCTGCTGCGTCCTCCTTACCTTTCTGGCCATTCTAACTGGTCTTTCCACTTTAGAGATATTTTCTCTAAGAATAAAACTAAATAAGGTTGAGTATAGTGGCCCATGCCTTTATCCTAGCTCAGAAAGTTGAAGTAGGAGAATTGCTGTGAATTTGAGGCCAACCTGGTTTACAAAGTGAATTCAAGGCCAGCCTGAACTGCATAGCAAAACCATATCTCAAAAAGACAAAAAAAAAACCTAATTGAGCTTCTGCATGAACTCTACTTCAGAGTCTTTTTCTAGGTTTCTAGGGACTTTGATCTCAGTAGTTTTCAATGTCAAAACGTTGTATTCAGTCTTTTCTCAAGTCTTGCTGGTCCTTTAATAGTCCTTTATTCTTTTTTTCAGGACTTTTATTAATTTAGGCAACCTGGCAAGCATATTTATTCTGTGTATCCAGTTATAATATTTAGACTTATTTTGGAGGTTCAAATTATGCTTTTGTGTTTTATTAAATGTTTGACAGAGTTTTTATTGCAAACATATTTTTCTTTAATTTTACTTTTGAGAACTAATTGAGGTATATAAACTGAAGACAAGTTCTTCCAAAGAAAATTTCCAGTTGTTTCTGCTGGGTGCCAGGGAATTTAGGAACTCTGGAGCACTTTGAACTGTAGTACTCCACTGAGGTTTTTCATACCACAGAAGTAAAATCAGGCTAAAATTCAATGTAAATAATGATTTTTCTCTTAGAAGGAATACGTCTCTTTTCATTTAGCACTAGAAATCAAGATAGGAATATGACCTCGTAAAACTATTGGTGAGTGGGCATTTATTTCCATTTTATACTTACATGGTTATTCTAACAAACTTAGTAGATTCAATTTTATGATGGAATTATTTAGATTTTTTTAAATTTAAGCCACAACTAAACTGTTTGCCTATACTTGTTGCTCTGTAAGTTTATGAAAGCCAAAACTTGAGTTCACTAGAATTTCCAACTGTCCTCAAGATGAAGGTTAGTATTCTGCTTATAACATCCCATTTCATCCTTTCATTCAGTTTTGTCTCAGAGTATTCTTTACTCTCTATTTTGCTCATCAATGCATTTAAATTTTTTATTATATCCAGATTTATAGTTTTGCTTTTCAGTATTTATAGTTTTGGACAGATTGATCATTTTGCCATAGTGCAGAATGTGCGTCACTCCCTCTAATCATCGAATGTCTCCACTTTTTAACATTTGGTCCTTTTTTTTCTCAGCCCACCCAGCTGTAATATAATGAAATCAGAGATATAAGAATCAAAATGCTAAATCTTTGGTTTTTATTTTAGTGAAAGCTATGTTACTCATATAATGACAAGTAGTTGGAAGAATAGAAAAAGTAAGTCACTTCCGCCCTCTTAATAGAATAAATGGATAATTACTCTATTGCACAGAAAAAGATCAAAAATGTACTTAGCAAAAACAATTTTTGGAACCTAAGAAGGAGCTCAATTGTTATGTTTTCTGGTGTAAAGTTAGTTAAAAGTACAAGGTGTGTTAATTGAACTCATCAAACTGTTTGGGGATCTGTGAATAAAGACGCATTTGTGCTCAATCCTTCTTGGGACATTGTGAAGAAACACTCTTCTGTGATTCCTTACTAATCCAGGAAAATGGAAGCAAATTGGTTGAGATGTCTGCCTGCTGCCTGGGAGTGAGATGACACACTTAGCTTCCTCTTAGTCAAGAACTCTAGAGGCAAGTAGCCGGTGTTTCAATAACAAGAAAGAGTAATGGGATTTCCTTTCATCTCTGACAGCAAGATCATTGCCAAAGAGAGAGAAAGAGGCAGATGTTAAAAGGGTCCATGGTTGCAATGAGAGAAAATTATAACAAAGAGCAGTGGAGAATGTATGTCAAGAAACCAGGTGGGAATACTGAAAACTCAACAGATGTCCATGTGGTGAGTATAGGGGAAAGATTGTACATTGCAACAAATACCAGCATAGGACAAAAGAAGAGCGAAACCCAGATGCCTCACCATTTGATATTATTTGTCTACATAAACTTTGGAGAAATTAATCCAATTCAGAAAGAAAGGAGGACAGGCATGGGGCAATTTTGATTGACCTGAATTAAGACCTGAAATGCCTGAGAATTCTCTAAAGCACTTGAATTCATTTAGAATTTATTGAAAAATCTGTCACCAATTAGAATAGACCTCACAATCTAACCATAGTTATGAAAATAAATGAAAAAGTAAGATAAAATAATTACATATTGTATTCAATTCAATTTTAGAAACAGAATATGTGTCTATCACAGGGAAGATCAAGAAGTTAGGGTGTCAAGAAAAGAGTGGTAGTTAGATGTGTATTACTGAGAACTAAAGTAGGATGGAGAGAGGCTAAACTTAAGAGATTACTAACAGGATGCTTGGAACAGAGTGACAAAGGTGGATATTTTAGTCAGGGTTTACAAGGGAAATGATTTAATACAGGACATACAATTTATAGGATTACTTTATAACATTCACCCAAAGAGTCAAATGCAAAACAGAACAGGAGATCTGTCCACACACTAGAGACCCAAAGAATTCAGCCAAAGGCCTGGAGGTCATGACAATGTCCTGCATGAGTCCAGCTGAAGACATAGAATCCATGGCAATGCCCTCCACAAGTCCAACTGGAGGCTTAGAGCCCAGGACGATGTCTCATGCAAGTCTGTATCAAGGATCTGCCCAGGGAAGGCCCATAGGTCAGTGGCAGAAGCTAGAAAGTCTATGCCAGTGGGAGGAAGGATCTGTGCCGGCAGGCTGAGGGATCTGCACTGGAGCCAGGAAGCAGCGCTCAGAGTAAGGATCAGAGCTTCCCCACAAAGAACTGCAGCCATCCTCAGCAACCATAAGGTGCTGAGCTCCTCCAATGATGAGAACAGATGAGTTCATATCAGGAAAGCCAGCACGGTAAGCTGCTTCAGGAGAATCAAACAGCACACATCTCTCTCTCGTTTTCCTTTTTATGCTACTGGCAACAAATCTCAGCTGGGCCTTCTATACCCAGCACCACGCTGATTCAGTTCAGCTGGGTATTACAAGTTGACTGTTAGTTAATTCACCACAGTGGATATTAAACAGAAGGTGAGAAGTTGAAATTATTATGTTAAAAAAAACTTTTATAAAGCTGCTTATTAAGGAGCACAGGAAATAAAAAGATGAAAACTTTAGGTCAATGGAGATATTAGTTCAAGACAAAGTTGGTTTTACTTTGTTGAGGATTGTGATTCTAGATCATGTTTTAAAGATCAAAGGAAGTATGTTGTAGAAACCATGATGCTGAAGATTCAGGAGCGGGAAGAACTTGAGCAGCAGTAGGAGCAGAGGAGCAGAGGTAAAGGGGCTTGGTTGGAACAGTGCTTTAATCCTGGTAATGAAAAGGGGTGCATTATGCACCAAAATTTTGGGCCCCTGCCCTGAATTCATACGATGACACCCTCAATTTTGATGTGAGGACACTAGAAGAAGGATCTTTAGGATGTAATTTGGTCATGAGAATGGAGACCTTATGAGTTGGATTAGGTGTTCATACAAAGAGACCCCAGAGGGCTTTCTTTTCCTCTCTGTGCTCTGCACGATACGAGTTCTCAACCAAATGAGGATCATCTGCAAGCAGGAAGAGT
>RJWT010007194.1:0-27955 GCA_004365215.1 Cuniculus paca | reverse complement strand
AAAAAAATAGCAAGTTTTACTTGGGCTGATGATTTGGTTGTTCTTAGCATTTTTTTTTTTTCCGCCAGCAGAGATTGAACTCAGGACCTCGCACTTGCCATGCAGGCGCCTAGGCCACTGAGCTAGATCCCCAGCCCTGGGCTGATGATTTGGAGGGTTCCATTTTCAAGACAAAAGCACAGCAAAAAAATAAACATGGTCAAGAAATGACAGCCAGGAAAAGGAGAAAGAGAGAAAGAGGGAGAGTGGCTTTCAGGAGGGCCCTGAGGTTAGAGAGAATGAGAAAAGAAAGAGAAATGACCGGGACAAAAGCACAATACTGTAGGTTACACCCTCAGTAACTCACTTCTTTTCAACAGACCCCATTTCTAAACACATAAGGATTATTTTTGGGAACTTTTTAGATCTACACCATAATAGGACTGAAAGATCCCCATAAACTAAACTATAAAGAAATATACCTCAGAGCACAATTTATATGCAGTCAATCAGTCGCATAAGGATCTCATTGCAGAGAATACATTTTTGCATATCCCATAAGTCAACACTAGCTTTCTAGCTTATTTAACCAAAAGTTGGCTGGTAATGCCTTTTAATATGATTTTTGTCTTTTCACTCAACAAGTACCCAAAGAATACACACAAGTTCCTGATGTGAAGAAGCCAACCATCTAATTTGGAGAAATGAAAAGTATATGGGAGAAGTCACATAGTTCAATGGTACCTGCTACAGAGTTAACTGTGTAGAATAAATAAATAATAGGGTCAATTCCTATATTTCCATCACAGCAAGAGACCATTGTGCCTTAGACAGTTAAGGCTGATTCAAGGGAAAATTAATTTTCTTCTTTACCGTATTGTGTCCTTTTCCCTTTCTTTTAGTGTGTAGTTTATGTTGCACTCTACTTATTTAAGTTGATTTCCTTCCTGTATTAGATGAGAACACTTAGCGGGTAAAGACAAATCTTATTCATCTTCATATCATTGGAAAATTATAGCTAAATGTTAAGTTGTATTGAGCATTCTCATAGCACTACACAGACATAATTCTTCAGATGTGCACAGCTACCCTTTGGGGTAGTCATCGTGATTATTGATATTATAGATTAAAAAAAAAGAATGGGAATCTAGGTAGTATGAATCTAGGAACCAGGTATTCAGTGAACATTCATCAAACTGACTTGAGCAAAATTCATCTCAAGGTCATTTTCACAGAGGCAGTCTGCAATTAAGATTGAAGGAGTAACATTAGTTGAGTTTAAGTAGCCCTTTCCACCAACCTCACCTAAGCAAGGTCATGAAATGCTGACATTAATATGGCAGCAGCAATGAACTAGGCTTTCCTACAGAAAAAAACAACTGAGTCATGCCCAGCATCTGGACTGCAAGTCATCTTTTACTGCTTTCCAAGAGGATCAAGAGGTAGGGACGAATGCCAAAATCAAGTCTTTCCTTGTTGAGGAACACAACAGGGAAGAAAAAGGGAGAAGGAAGGAGCCATTATTATTGAGTAGCTGTGTGCTTTATGTTCTGAGCAAGGCACATTACACATATTAATTTATATATCCTACCACATCCCTTCAAATTTTGAAAGTAAGCCTCAGTGACATTGAGATTTTCCAAGTTTGTACACCTAAAATAATGAACTGCAAATCTGTTTAGATCTAAATCTTGACACTTACCATTATGAATAAAGAAACTATCCCTGTTCTACTTGTCAAATCCTTAAAGTATTCTTTGCCAAAAATGTTACAAATAGAACAAGTATGTACCTGATGTGAGACTAGTCCATAAAAATTAAAAAGCACCATAATCTTATGAGAATAACACTGAAATTTGGAAAATATCTCTCTGTGATATTAAACAATCAATCTATTTTACAGAATGCTGTATTTTAAGATTCAGGGTGAGTGTTCATTGAGTCATTCAAAAAGAAAGTCATTCTTTTGAAGTTAAACACAAAATTGATTATAGGTCATTTTATATATGAAGGATACAGTAATAAGTCTGCGACTCACATTGATCGCCATCCACTACGTGCTATCCACAAGAGAAGGAAGAAATAGCTCTTCTCAGATGCTCATCAACTTATTATGAATTTAAGAAATTGTGAATTTAATGTTTCCTGAAAGGAAAAATTCAGACTATGGACATAAATCCGTATTTAGTGAGAAAAAAAAAACAATGTTAATCAAAGTATCTGGGTAAAAATTTAGAGAAAGCAGTAACTTATGTTGGAGGGAACATAGTAAAGTATGAATGTGATGAACCTGAGCATTTAATAGCAACAGTAATAATCATCACTATCAGCCTGGGCTCATATCCTCCACGCTGCACATCTGTAGTTACTGCTACCTTGTGTCAACTTCCAGCACCATTTTCTGGCAACAAGCAGCACCTCACTTTGCTTTGGCCATGAGTCTGTCATTATTCTCAGTCCTTTAGTTTGGAAGGAGGATCTTCTCAAGTTAGGCGGGTGACCCCAGCATAACACTCCCAGCATATTCTGATCTGTGAGCTTCAATGATGACTACGTGACTGAAATTAGTCCTAGTAGACCAGCCTGGGGACTATTTTTGGAAACTGCTAAAACTGGAGTTGATCATTTTCACTAAAGATAGTGAGGAAAGGAAGGTTCAGGGTCTGGCTGCCAGCAGCTATCATGCCACAACAGGGCACCAGCTTGAGAAAAGAGCCAACACATGGCGATGCCGTGACAGGCATGAAAAGAAATCAGGTGCTACTAAACATCATTGATCTTATTGGAATGAACTGCATCTGAATCCAGCAAGGACACCTGTGTTTTATTTTATCTCAGTAAATCCCTCCTCACTTACATCAACTTAAGTGTATTTTCTATTACCTGCAACCAAAAGTATGGACTAAAACAGCTAATTACTATTGTCCTTAGATACGTTATCTACCTCTTAAGGTTTGTATGCGAGGTTGTCATAAATTATTACATGGTTAAATAAACAAAGGCAGCACAAGACCCAGCATAATTATTACCCAGGGACTGGGATAGTATTTGCTGAAGCTTACATAATAAGATGCACTGAGAGTTCAGAAGGCTTTATGGAGATGCAAAACCGAAGTCCAAGAGAAGGCCCTTCAAATATGATAACCTTGCTCTTGACAGCTCGTCTCTATTTTCAGGTCTAGAGAAACAGATTTGGAGTCTAAAGTGACAAGGCTAAGAACAGGGAGGAGAAATGGGTTAGGTCATGTCCATTTATGTCAATCACATTCACATTCCAAGGTATAGTATTTCAAATGAAAGCCTTAGACACATAAAGGAAACCAAATAGGTCACTTGGGCCATCATGAGTTTTTTCAGAGAAACCTGTTCTGGCACAATCAGGCTAAAGGGAACTGCACTGTGTAGAGCTATCCTATGACTTGAGGATAACAACAATGGGACTAATTTGGGGCTTTCTGTTGTAGTCCTACTGTGGCCTATTTTCCACACTTCTCTATTGTAGAGAGAAATTAATAATGACACAAAATATTTTAATTATTTCCTTCTACTGCATAATTTGATAATTGGGAATTTAAATATCAGATTTAAAGATATTTCTGTAGTTCACTACAATGTAGTCTATTCTTAGATATTTAGTCTCAGTAAACAAGATCAAACACATAACATGTAGCTAACAGTAGAGTCAGTTTAATGGAGCTAGGGTTGAAAGAAAATTTAGTTACATACCTTGAAACCAAAATCTAACGTGTGTTTCTTTCTGTTTTTGTCTTTAATCCCTGTGCCAATATGTATTATCATAGGTTCAAGATCTATAAAAGGCAGTTAGGATTTTTTTGTTGTTCTTCTTCTTTTGTCTTCTTTTATTTTATTAGTACATGTTTGCAACATATAAAATGATATTCACCTTAGGAAATTAATACAGATACATCCCACATCTTAATCATTTTACTTCATTTCTTTTCCTGATCTCTTATCTCAAAATTATTATAATTTGACTATTAATAGTCCTCTGTTTTGTGATCCTTTTTTTGGGAAAAAGTACATATGACCTCTTTATTTATAGGTATATTCAACAAAGAAAATTGGAAACTTTGTTTATAGTAGCAACAAAAATATTTCAGAAATTGTAAACTCTAGACATTTGTCAAAGACAAGGTAATAATTCTTGTCATTTACACTTTTTAAAAGTCAGTATTAGAAGCATAACAGGGCATGAAACTGAGACACCAAAATGTACATTTTTAGGGTTGGCCATGCCACTTTGAATAACAATATGAGAACGAGAAACAGGATGCAATGATTTTTTCATGATTTCAATTTCCATGGTTTCAGTGACCCATGGTCAAGTGCAGTCAGAAAGTATTAATGAAAAATCCCAGAAACAAATATGTCATAGTTTTAAACTGCCATTCAGAATAACTTCATGAAGGGCCCCACCGTCCAGCTCTGCCCCATTCAGAATGTAAATCACAGCTTTGTCCAGTGTATCCTTGCTGTATGCACTACCACTGCCACGGCAGCTGTGAGAGAGACATATTGATGTAACTTTTACTACAGTGCATTTTTATAATTGTTTCATTTCATTATTATATATCTTTGCTAATCTCTCACTGTGACTAATTCATAAATTAAGCTTTATAGTAAGTATACATATATATATGAAAAAGCATACTATAATCTTTCAAACTTTTTGATAATTAGATCTATTAAAAGTTAAAATCAACAAGGGAAATTAATTTTGATAATTTATTTTATACAGATACTGTCTTGGTTACTTTTCTCTCATTGTTGAGACAGAATACCTGACATCCAAAGTGAAGGAGAGGTTTATTTAGCTTACAGATTCTGGAGATCTTAGTCCATACTCAGCTGGTTCCAAGGCAGGGTGGCATGGCTGAGAGATCATGGCAGCTGCAAGCAGCAAAAGCGAACCTTGCAAAAGAGGGAAAAACCTGCCTCCTTCTCCACCTTACATTGTATGTCAGCTCCACCCCTGGGCGGGTGCAGCACTCACACCACCAATCCCAGCACTAGACAATGAATCAATCACAAAAGCTAGATTCAGCCACTTTCATGAATACATGAGGCTTGGGGGGCCACCTATATACAAACCATAACATGCATTTTTAAAATTATGCTTTTAATGTGCAATTAATTAATGTACAACTTTTTAATGAGATATTTATTTTCACCTGCAGTACCTCTCTATTCGGAGCATTTATATAGTGGCAGATACTTCTCACCAGTAAGGCAGCTCTGTAAGCACCAGGGACTTCTGTTCTCCACACAATTTCCTTTTCAGAAAATTAGCATAATTTCCTTCTCTGAAAGTGCAACGTTATCTACAATCAACGTATCCAAAATTTATCCTTTTCAGGAAAGGCCATCATGAAGTGGCATTAAAAAGACAAATATCTCAAAATTTTAGAGCACAATCTGAGAAACTTTGGGGAAATAAGATCCATCAAAATGTGGATAAATGAATAAAAAGTGAAACCAGGGTCTAGATTTGTGTCTGATAATCTTTCATCCTGTGACTTGACACCTTCGAAAATTAAATGTCCTTGTAGTTTCACTGAGACACTAAATATACAAAATTATTCGAAGAAATGTACTCTTCAGATTATGAAAACTGTAGGCATTAACTTAGTGGTATAGTGTAATCTTGAAGTTTTGAGTCATAAAAACAGTAATTTAAGATAATACTTGCATACTTGTTATGAAATAGTTCTAACACACACACACACACACACACACACACACACATTTGAGATACAACATGTCGGCATCCCCTCTACTTTCTCCCATTTTCTTATCCTCTAGCTGGAGGACGTGGCCAAGGAGCTGCTACAGATGATTCTCTTTCTTCAGGTGGGAACATGACACTGAATCAATGCTGTCAGTTTGCTTGCAATTCCATAGGTGGAAAAGGTCACAAGATTCCTTGCTTGTAATCATAGGGATCCTTCCAACAAATGTAAATTTTTCGTTGTCTAAAGTATTACTTTGTACAATCTAAAGTCAATGTAACCTTTAACTACCTTCCACTTATTTAAATTCTCACTTCACTTTCTCAAACTCTTTCACTGTATTCACATTTCAGTTGTGTATCTCATTACTTCTACCCTCTGTCTACCTCTACAAGAAGGTTAAAGGACCATGGGGTAATGAAAATTCACAGGCTGTGGACTAAAACAGCTTTAATTGAGAACCTGTCCCTGCTTTTAATACTGAGTGTCTTTGAGCAAGGTGCTTAATTCCTCTGATTTGCTTTGCTTCGTACTTATAAAATGGGGTAAAACCTAATGAATTCAGAACATCCATCAATAATCCACGGCACAAATACTAATTTTAGTTTCTTATTGTTATAATCACCATTAACCTAATAGTCTCATTTCTAAAAGATCTCAATATCTTTTTAAGAAAATTACTATAGGTCTTTTTAAAAGCCTTCAGTATTCTCTAGATGACAGATAAATTCTTATTCTCTCTCCACCCTCTCCCCCTCTGCCTCCCTCCCTCTTTAGTCAGGAAATTCGGCAGCTGTCTCATTGTATTCCAAACAGAAAATGCAGATATTGTTCTATGAGATGTCAATAGTGTATTTTTCAAGTTCTACTTTAAAAGCTTTGGGAGATAAGTTTCACATGAACAGTTTTAAAATTTTTGCCAAATTCTCAGGACATTTAAAATGATTAAGGACTTGTGAATCTCCAGAAACGAGCTATCTTAAGCATTTCCTAAATTTATGTGAACACAGAATTTCCTTTTTTTCCTGAAATATTTAACAGGAGTAGTGTTCCACAGGTAATACTTTGGGAACTGTTAGCAGCATTTAGTACATTTTTCCCCACCAACTGAATCATAAAACTGAGTCAGCAGCTATGACTGTGTATGCTTTACAGCGCTTGCAGTTTTATTTGCTTCTAAATCATAGAAACGAATTCTTTCCTTGCTTCAAATCTTCCTAAAACAATTTTGTGCCAGGTTTCAAAAGTTTGTTCATCCACACAGTTTCCTACATTCTAATCTATAAATAGAATTCTTAGCAAAGAAATAGTAATTAGAGGCACAGAGGGAAGAAAGCCAAGTTTTCAAAACACTCTCAGAGCTTCAGGTTTAAATAAAATTGAATATCTGAGGTGTGAATTAAGGATTAAATTGCTAATAAAGTATTAAATGCAAAATTATCAGTGTTTGCATAACAAAATGCACCACTTGTAATTGAATATGCACTTAGTATGAAGTTTTATATCAGAATATCATTATTTATTAACTACTAACATATCATTATGATTCCTCATTAAGTCAAAAATTGCAATTTTTAAAGTCAAAAGGAAATGAAATACATGCTAATGTATTGAGCAAGAGTCAAATTACTTTCAAAGGCATATTTGTCAAGTCAATTTTAAGATGCCACATATTTGGAAGGGATGTAATTGACTTTTTTCTGAAAGATATTCAAGTGGAATGCAAATAAAGGAACATATACTCTGGGCTCATACCTTAACTCTTTTAATCTCCTTTAGTCTTTTTAAAATATCCAAAACTTTATCTGAGTCATAGCAGACTAATCATTATGTGGATTGGCTAACTTCTGTCCATGCCCATCTTGGAACCATAGCAAAACATCCTGATTTTCAAAGGGTTTTTTCCCTTTCTTCTGCCTAGAAAGAAGTACACATCATGAATTCTCAGGTTAAAAATTTGACTGGAATTAAGACAAACAGGGAAGATAGACATTAATTTGAAAAGTATTTTCTTTTATCCTAAACTTGATTAAAAGATGTAACTATACATCTTATTCCAATATAATACAATATTCACAAACAGAAGTGTAATTTTACATACTCTTAGTAAATTTATGGAGTTAGTTGCCCCTTGCTTTATACTTTTTAATTATCTACACCTATTCAATATAAGGAAGTGCTAACTAAGCATGTGAAGACAGACAGTTATGTCAAAAATTAATCTCTTAACTATGTATGTTGGTACACAGCTCTAATCCTACTACTCTGAGAGGCCGAGGCAGGAAGATCCAAGTTCAATCCCAGTCTGGGAAATTTAGAAATTTAGAGACCTTATCTCAAAATGGCCCTTAAAAGGGAAGGGGGTTGCTGGTATGTGACTCAGTGCAAAGGTCCTGGGTTTAATTCCCAGTAACAAAACAAACAATTTTTTTTGTTAAAGTTTGCTAACTACATTATCTAGAAATATTTACACACTAAGGGCAGCTAGTAACTAAACTACAAGACAGCAAAACTTTTGTTATCTTTGTGATTTTTAGGCCAAGTTTTCAAAAGGCAAACTGAAGGGAACACATATATACAATGTAAAAACCCTGCTTGTGATGTCAATATTTAATCAGTTATATTCATCAAATGTTTCCCAATCAAATGGATACAATGATTTATTCACTTTTTTAAATTACTAGACCTTTGGAAAAAAAATCTGTCTTATAGCCATATTGTGACAGTCAACTTTCCATGACTGCAACAAATATCTGAAATAAATTATAAAGACAAAAGTTTTCCTTTGGTTCACAGCTTTAGAAGGTTCAGTTCATGATTAGTTTCCTTTATTGTGGTGGAACAAAGGTGCTCATTTCATGGCTAGGATATGAAAAACCCCCAAATCCAATCAAATAAATACATAGGAATATGCTCTTTAAGTATCCCGATGTTTCATAGTAACAACATTCTAGTAGTCACTAAAACAGGCACAATTCAGATTTAAAGATCTAAAGCTCTCTAAACAGCTACAAGACTCAGAAGCTTCTGGCTTCTTCTGGTATTCAGTTGGCACAGTCAAGATAACCTGAGATGATTGCCTAAGCAATCATTCATGAGCAGCAGTAGGAATAATCAGTTCCAGAGGTCTCAAGATCTTATAAATGTTTTCATTTTAAGAACACCAGGAGAAAAAATGTTTTGCAATATGCCAGTCCTCAAGTATATTTATTATGTCAATTTAATAATCATTCATCTAGTAAGAACTCAACAGCCCAAATGAAAATAAATGATACTTATTAGTAAATAATGGTTTGTTCCAGTCTCTAGTCCTCAAATAAAGTAACCTCATCAAAAGATAAATACCAGCACTGGCCCTTAAAAGTCAACAGTTGATGATAAATAGTAACAAATGGAAAGAAAAGAAAAAGCTTTCCGGCATAGAGGCACTGGCTTTTAAGATGTGCTTCGTACATGTACCAATTCCACACTAGGAATGTAAACATTGTGTACTGAAAACGTGTACTAAAAAATACAGTTCAGCAGGTAATGATAAATAGGAACAAATGGGAAGAAACAATAAAAATTTCCAACTTAGAGAAGATTGATTTTCTTATATAAACAATATACTTTACTTTTCCAGCTCTTCCAGTTAGCACAGTTATAATAAATAGAAGAATTTATTTTCGATAGCTTTGGTCCCTTTGGATCACAGATTGGGCCTAGCGCGGGAAGGTGGGGAAAGGAGGAGGCAGGAAGAAGAGGGGAGAAGGAAAGGAAGAGGGAGAGGCAATTGCAGAGCTCATATTATGTATTTCCTAAGTCCAGATTCAGAAGTATAGTAGAATTTAAATCCTAGTATCTAACTTCATTCATTTAAGTGAACTGAAAAATTTAGAGTTCAAAACCCAAATACACGCACATTTAATTTATAACATAAATTGCATTTATATATTATGCATAGTAATAAGTATACAACATTTATTGTCTAATACATACTCTCAATCCCTAACTTTTTAACTAAAAAAGATTCGCACATAAATTCTGCAAGGAATTCTGGCAAAGGGTCTTGAAGTAGGAGGGAAAGGATAAGACTTAGCCTGCACCTCTGCACACAGTTGCTGACCCCTCTGTGGGGATGTTGAGCACAGAAGACAACAAGGGCATCATCTCCTGTACTAACTGGGCAACAGTAGTCCGATTTTAGGCTGTTACTGTTTCTCTGGCTAGCTGGTTGGCTACACTGGAAGGATCTTGAGGGTGTGGGAGTCTTCTACTCTACAAATCTCTGCAAAGGGCGCTTCTGTACAGCTCTTCTTCCTCTGTTGGTGTCCTGCCAACGAGTCCCTCTCCTGTGAGGAGAATATCTGTAGTATAGTTTTGGCAAAATAGCTGGAGTCTAACCATTGCTTACAGGGTCACAGGAGGCCCACACAGGAGGCCACCAGTCAACAGGACACAGAGGGAAATAATACTCGCAATTTTTACCTGGGCCTCCAAGAACATTTGCTTTCGCAGAAGCCAGCTGCTATACAGGTTCTATTACTCTTATATTAATAATGCCATGAAGCTGGCCATGCTAGCTATCTACAGGGGACTTCAGAAGAAAGATGTCTGATGAGTTCCAGCCATTCCAGTCCAACTAGCTATGGTAGTGAGAAAGCCATCTTTGACAGTCACGCTCAGGCAGACATGACACCAAAACCACCAAAACTCCAATCAGTGGCAGGCCAGAGAAGCACTAGGCATATGGCTACAAATGAGCCACCCCAGTTGAAGTCCAGGCCAGCATGGAGCAGACAAAGGATCCCCCAAAAGCCTCTCTCAACTGCTGATATTCAAACTCAAGCACAATAAATGTTTGTTTTTGTACCACTTTTCGTACAGTTGTTATACAGCCATGAATAATCCCAACTAGTATTCAACCCTCACATTCAAGTGTTTTCAGCTTTTAAGAGACTTACATATATTTTTGTAGTTAGCTAAAGTTTCTCCAACAGAAACTGAGATTTAAGATTCATTTTGTAAAAATAATATCATTTCAAGTACATTAGATTGGGTTTTGCTAACAAACTTATTTAGTTTTAAAATACAGCTCCACACTAATTATGTGATCATAAGCAAGTAACAGTAACTACTCTAGATTTTATTTCATTTATCTCAAAATAGAATAATATCAGCTATTTCAGGGGACTTCATGAGAATACAATAAAATAATATACATAAAATGCTTTTTACAGATCTTTACATACCTTAGCTACTTAACAAATGGTGACTTTTTGGAATGATGGCAGTAATATATTTTTATTTTTATTACTGTCCCTCATAAAACCCAGATGTGCACAAATGCCTAAAGGAAATGCTTCTGACACAGTAAAAATAAGTTTGCAATTAAAGAAGCAAAAATTATCCGGATATTATATTTCTACATTTCTAGGAACATTTGGAAATTTGAGAAATCTTATCAGTCATTCCCAAGAATATTCTTGTTCTACTAGGAGGAAATCTCTTAACATGTTGAAGTCACCCCACCTTTGGCTAAAATACAAGAAAAAAGTAAATAAAAATAAATCATAGAAATTTATTCTGCCACAGATACAAAAAATCTTAAGACTGTAGCATAGTAAGAAAAGAATCTCACAAATATTTTGATCAAATTAGCATGGAGCATAAATGAGAAAGGACTGGAAATATAATTACCTACCTAGAAGAGCAATTAAATTAAATTGTTGTCTTTTTTTCAGCACATAATGTTTTTAGAAAGAAATAATAAAAATGCTAAGCAATGTAACATTTAAGATCTACTTTTACTGGAAAATACCTGTAAATATGAAAACGAGAATGCTCAATGTGAAGGTGAAATCACATATAATCAATACCAGGGAACCAGTCCACACTCACCAAAACGTTCCATTACACTAAATCTTGACTGGATAGTATTTTACTTGCTATCATAAAATGATTTCTTTGAAACAAATATTACCCGTCCGTTTCCTCTGTTTTATTGGAAAAGCAGACTCTGTGAATCCATTCTTGGTAACTGCAAGTTGCTCATCTCAATTGATTATTCATTTTACTTGAGTCCTGTTTTTAAGAGAGTGTCAAGGACTTTTACTTTTGTCACAGAAACTAATAATTTGTGTTTGAAAGATGAGAAATAGGAAATAAAGTCTTCAACTAATTATCATGAATGGCTACATCTCTATGCTGAATCCTGTGTGGTCACAAAGAATGGAAGAGGAGAGCACATCTGTCTTGATCTCCTTTGTGTTTTCATTAAAATTGTGAAGAAGTCTTAATCTTGTCTATATCTCATTTCTCATTTTCTATATTTGTTTTATAAGTGAGATATGCTTGACCTTTCAATAGTCAATGCTCTAAGTATTGTAACTAGTCTCTTCTCGCATTTTTTTTTTTTTGGTACCGGGATCTCTTCTCTCTTTTTAACTTTGTTATTTTATTTTTCTGATTGTGAGAAAAGCACAATAAAAGACAGATCTAAGAAAGACGATGAGTATGTTATGTTTTCTGCAGAAAAAAGAGAATTATATATTCACGATCTTTAAAATGGTAGGCATAGTATAAGAAGCTAATTAGATATAGAAAAAAGGTTTTTTAACCTATTTTTGACAGAGATCATTATTTCACATATAGCACTGCTGAAAGAGTAAATCAAATAGACTATCTATGAAATATCAGTGTAAAAGTATAAAGGCAAACCATTTATAAACATGCAGAAAGGAAAATTGAAAAACAACATGCAGAAAGTAATGCAAAAATGAACAGAAACCAGAAAATCTTCATTAACAGAAAAGAGTATTCTATGGTGGAAATGAAAACTTACTACAAAATAAAAACTGATTGCAACAAAATAAGTTTCAGTCTTAAAGGTCAAAAGATGAGGGAAAATATTCATGTCAGAAAAACAAATTTATATAAAATAAGATTTGGTACAGCAGCTCAGATTTTAAAATGAAACTTTAAATCTCACATATATTCATTTAAATTTAATCAAGTCATCTTGAACTCACCCTACAGCCTCTATTTCATATTCCACTAGTATATATGGAAGCATTTTAGGTCATAGGAGTATTTGATTAATTGACACTTTAAAGAGTAACGAATAGGTGCAATGCAATCTTTTCGTTAAATACAAAGTCCAAAACACAACAAACTTCAAGTGAATTTCTGAATGTAAAAATTATTACAGTTGATTTCATATAATAAATCATCTAACTATATATCAATATACATTTTCCAATATGCCAAAAAAGACTTTAGATAGGATATTTGACAATTCTGATAAAACATGCTTTAGGCATGTATGATACACATTTTAGGATATGCTAATAGCATTGAACAAATATTTTCAGGTCAGAAGAGCCTTTAACTGTGTGAATATTCAATTATTATAAAATAAATGTAAAATCTGTATGTTCTATAATGTAATTTTCACTAAGTAAATTTTTTAAAAAATTTGTCTCTCAATCTTCTAGTTCCCACCAACTATCCATAAGCAAAATAACAAGTACAAGAAAAGACATATTCAGACACAGATTGATTTCTTATCTTTGGAATTAAACTGGCAAAGGCAACAGCCTATGAATGAGAGAACAATTGCACTAATAGACACTTCAACCGTTTCCCTTGGAAATGGGAATGAGACTAATAATAGCACGCAATAACAATAATGAGCCTTATTAGTTTTTCATGATGATGATGATGATGATGATGATGATTATCCTAGGTTGAAAATAAGATTACAAGAAAGAATATTGTGCAAGATGTTCTCTGAAATTGTAAATGAAATATGTTCTCTTCCATATGTGCCACATTTCTTCCAGACAATGTGCAAGGTAGCAGCTATTTCTTTGGTACATAATAAAAGAAAAATCATTCCAACCATGCAAATTAAATTCTTGTTATTACTGCTGTGGAAATACATATTAGAAATGCATATGTACTTTCTTTTCCCATATCTGCAATATTGCTTCTTATCTGTAAGTCAGTGAGAATCCTTTTGCCCCTGATACAGAGGGAAATTACCTAATATCTGAAAACAATGTCATGTTTTGATTTTGGGTTTTTCAGGGAAAAATCAAGTATGCTTACTTCTTTCCCTAGAACTTGAGAATCCTAACTTTTAAATGCCCTGATGTGTAATAACATTGCTCACTTCACACCACTACATCTGCTTAAAAATAGCGATCCTCTATTTTCTATAAAACTGATGTCAACTTTGCAATGCCTTAATTGTAATAAAACAGCAGGTGGCTTTGGGTCATTATCAACTCAAGGCTCTTAGAAATATTGATAAAAGTTTCTGTACCAGTAATATCAAATGATTTGCTTCTAAAAGGACCTGCAATGTGCATGATTAGAGTAGTCCTTAATATTACAAAACTCTATAGAACATTGTACATACCCTTAAACCCTAATTGCAAAACAGAAATGAAAATGGATAATGAGGAAAAGAAACTGACTTTAACAGTTTGAGTAACTAATGAGTAGCCTGTCAGTTAAACTTTAGTCAATATTTATGATATAATTTTAAAGTTCCCTCTATTACATGGAAGCATTTAATGTAATTAATTGCAGCTTTCTTTATGACCACATACAAATCACCCCTTTCCATCCATTCCTAATCATTATATACATCTTTCAAACTGGGATATAGTGGGGCTTGTCCATGTCTCTAACATATCAGAGGAGGGCCAAGCTGTTTTAAAAAGAAATGTTGAAACTCGTCTGGGGTAAATAATGATTCCTTCATCCAAAAACTGTCTCTAGGGTATCATTTATATACCAGGCACTTAGTCTCAGTGCTTATCTCTTCCAGAGCTCAATTCTAAGAAGACTTACAGATATTTCTTTGACACTGAGAGCTGCCAAGTCATCAAGCCTCATCAGAGTTGTGGGCCTCTTTGAACTGGTGAATTAAAAGAGAAGAAAGAACTGATGGAAACTGAGTTGAACCAAAACTCAGTAAAAATAGATTCAAATTCTCTCTTTTTTCAATTTGGGATTTGGGGCAAATCTTTTAACATATCTACTCTTGAATTCATTTGTTAAATTAAATTTATTTTAATTTGTCAAATTAGAGAGTGGAAAGGATGGACCTTCAATGCAGAAACTACACCATGCTTCCTCTTGATTATCTTTCTGCCATCTATCCGGTTAACAGTGACATTACAGAGTTTTTTCAACTAATCTATATTTTCTATTCATTCTGTTTACCGTTTTCTCTAATGCTCTTTTATTTATTTCCCAAAACATTGTTTTCATCATGCTTATATCAGTGGTTCCTGAAATTTGGGGGTTATATCTTTGTGATGAAAGCTTTTCCTGCACAGAAAATACCCATGATCTCACAGATGTACAATTTTTATCATGATTTCAGGACATAAAAACATTTGTCCCATCCAACTGAGGCAGCTGAATTTAGCTTTAGTCAATGGTTACCAGAAAAAAATGTGGGCACACAAAATTTTTAAATGTTGCCTATTTTTAGAAAGAACCACAAAATACAGGGTTTTTTTTAATGAAATCTCCTAATATGAAAATCTTATCAACAACTTTAAAAATTAATACCCCAAGGGGTTTAAATAAAATATCTTTGAGACAAATATTGCCCATGAAGTAGATGAGCAACTTGAAATCTTGGCTTTAAGACTTCAGCTGTGTTTCAGTAAATGCACCCATGATGCAGCTGCTTAACTTTGCATTCTAAGGTACAGAGTATGAACATAGCAAAAGGTTACAACTGTCCATGACCTAGCAGAATGGCAGCTAGCCCAACCCATTCAGTTTACATAGAAAAACACTGAAAGCTGAGGAATTTCCAATGTTTCCCAATCTCAGATGGAAAACTTGTAATAAGAGGAAAAAGAACACAATTCTCCCACTTTTCCAGTAAAATTTCTTTCCCTTTTTATTTTATATCCTTCTTTCTCATTTTTCTAATATGCCTCTGTAGAAACATTTGATGCAAATTTCAAACGTAATTTGCTCATGCATGGAGCTGATTTCCTTAGGATTATGCTGTAATTTACTTGTCTTATTTATGTACATAAAATTAAACATATAGTTTGAAATTATATATAGTTTCTAATAAAGTTACATGAAGTTTTATATATAGATATATAGACACAGGTACATACACAGTATGAAGCTTTTGACAATATAAGTTCTGCTCATAAAATCTTTGATTCTTCATACATATAGGACAACACTTCCAAAATGTTCCCTATTGTTATAAACAAACATCCTTCTTCTTCCTAAATTCTTTGTCTGAAAAATGTAGTTATTCTCTCTCGGGCACTTTTCAAGTCACAGCAGAAGAATGCTAATCTTGACAGCTCAGGAAAAAAAAAAAAAAAAACACTGAGATAAGTCAAAAGTGATCCTTTCAGATGCCTTGTCATTTTTAACCAGTGGTTTGAATTTGGTTTCTCAAATGCTGAACACTATGAAAAACAAAAGCAGCTGATGGTTGTCATAAAAACAGGGAAAAAATAGCATGGCAACAAGAGATGTTCTCTCTCCTTTTATTTTAAAAAATGTTGCTGCACTTATATTTTTACACTACATTTATTCAAACACTACAAGAAAATGGCATACACCAATCCTGTTTATAGTAGTGCTTATGAGAAATAAAAATTAAGGAATAGTGGAAATGAAAATGAGTATCCTTAGGAACATTCAATCTACTTGAATCATTTATAATCTTAAGTCGTATGACTGTTCTTAGATCTAGAAGATTCAGGACTTGGATTTGAGTAAGTTTCCTCCTTCTTTTCTCAAAAAGTGCCAATTCAAGCCCAGAGTGTTGGCACTTACCTATAATCCCAGCACTCAAGAGGCTGAAGCAGGAGGATGGCCATGAGCTCAAGGTCATCCTGGGCCACATAGTGAGTTCAAGGTCAACCTGAATGACAGAGTAAGACCTTTACTCAAACAAAGCAAAGCAAAGCAAAACAAAACAAAACAAAAAAAATACCAAGTCATAAGATGAAAATTTGGGAGTTCACAAACCAGATATGTCTTGTATCTATTTCCCGGTCACATATACACACAAGTATGCTTACATACACACCTGTATTCAGATACATGGTTTGACTTTTTTGTTGTTGATATGCTTGCTAAAAGTGCTGAACTGACTAAGGATCAGAAGAGTCTACATACATTGGACTCCGACTTTTCTTAAATAATCGGAAATCAAGAAACAGGTCTGGGTGAATTGTTCATGATCAGGAAATGATACTGTAAATCCTGAATACAGGCTTTCCAATAAGGTGGAGCAAATTTTAAATCCTGGTTATGATACTTAACTATGTGAACACTGAAGGCAGGTTACTTTCTCAAGTCTCAGTTTCCTCATCTATGAAATGGGCAGGCATAGCTATGATATAATGTTATTGTAACTATTAAATTCAGTATTTGTGAAGTTTACTAATGAGAAAATTTTTTTCAGATATGCACATAGCCAGATAACTTATTGATGAATTACTTCTTGCTTCTATAGACTTATTGGAAATATAAGAAAAAGAGTATTCAAATACTTTCTCCTCTCTCTTCTCTCCCTCCTTTCCCCCCTCCTTTCTTCCCTCCAACCCATTCACCTCCTTCTTTCCTCCCCCTTCACTGTTTAGGAAAATAAT
This sequence comes from Cuniculus paca, assembly GCA_004365215.1. Classification (NCBI taxonomy): domain Eukaryota; kingdom Metazoa; phylum Chordata; class Mammalia; order Rodentia; family Cuniculidae; genus Cuniculus; species Cuniculus paca. Next base: position 10,587 of record RJWT010007194.1, on the reverse strand, counting down.
CAAACAAATTTTACCAATAATTACTTTAAATTTTCTTTAGCCTCTGAAGGTATTTTCTTTAAAGGTATCTTAAAAGGGCAAGAAGCCAAACCCTAGTAAGCCTTAAAATCTATGGCAACAGATGTACACTATGCAATCAAAGACAGAAGAGTTGAAGAGTTAGTCCCGGGGGTTAGATTTCTTACAGTTTTCCTATAGATTTCTTACAGGTGAATGTGGGAGCCCTACACCAGAAAGAAAACCATGTTCTTAAGGGGCAGAACATTGAAAAATTACCAGCTTGTGGGTCACAAGGGAAAAATTAAGTCCATGTTATCTCAGTATCTCGGTGAAGGCTTACTGGCCAATTTTAATTGTAGGAAGTGGGACCTCAGAGGGCCACCGACCAGGGAGCAGTTGTCAACGTGCCAAAGGCACATTACAAACTTTTTCATTTTGCATGCTCTGTCCAACGGAAAAGTAAAATGAACGATGGAGAATGGCAAATACTGAACTTATGGCAAATTATCAAAGGGAGGTCATCAAGCTAGATTTACTATAATTTGGGAAAAATTTTAATGTCCTATTTATTTTGGGACTATCTCATAGAGCAACTAAATCTACTTAGGTACACAGAAAAAAGTGTGTGCTCAATAAATTGAAGCTTTTATTGATGTTATTATTCAAGTGAATATAGGACATTCTTGTCTCCAGATCTAAATCTGTGATGCATATCTATTTTCTTAATAGGCTGTTGGAGTAATAAACACTATAATTCATGAAAACCAACTTCTTATTCAAAGTAGCAACTATTTGTGAGGGTTTTCTGATTGATGGTTATGTACCTTTTGCAGGAATGTGCTCAATGACAGGGTTGTCACAATTTTTATTAAGAATTCTTTGTGAAATTCCCATCTAGTTGCTTTATGAAATTTTTTTGTAAGGAGAAAACATCAAATTGTCAGTTAAAGATCATTTTCATGACTATTTTTTGTCCTATGGAGTGTTCGTTGTATCAACAAAACAAGAAATATATGAGAACGACAAATGTTAACCCACCCATTAAATTATGTCACTTACTCCAATGTGCATGCATATTTGTTTTTATTGTTAATTTCACATAGTTATATATATATTTAAAAGGTTTTGCTATACAGAACTTTGTATTCAAACTCAATTTAACATTGACTGTAAAGAATTAAAATCTGGAAAGTGACATAGTACAGCAGAACTGGCTGCCTGAAGAACTTCTTTGATATAAATTGTTTTAAATCTCAAAAATAATTGAGGATACATACATACACAACAGAGAAAATCAAAAGAGGACCGTGCATTTTTAAAATGTATAAATCACCTCCCCAAAAACTGTTCTGTGACTTGATTCAAAGTGAATTGATTGTAAGTTTTCATGGTAACACATAGGCATGTTGGAAATAAAATAATAAGGTAAATAAAAGCTCATCTCTGAGGAGTTTGGGTAACAAGTCCTGCTGAAGCTGTGCCTCATATGTGAAGGGGATAGTCTAAAATCAAAGGAAACTAAAATAATTTATAGTACTTTAACTTAATATGCACGGTCTCTGCTAAGACCCTGGGAAGTCATTCTAATGGGGAACAGCTTAAATTATAGGTCATGTATTTTCTGTAAAATGAACCTGAGTTATTAAAAGTGCTAACTAATCTTATCAACCACCTATTGTTAGCCAAATTGGGAAATTCATTATAATATTTTCCCACAGAAAATTGTCAAGTAATTTAACCAAATGAATTTATCTCAATTCATAAGTATTTATTGGGCGCCTATTTTTACTCTTGCTGAAACATTATGGGGAAGGCATTGCGGAATAAGATTTAGTCCTCATTTTCCCCCCACCTGCCATGAGTTTTCATCCAAAAGAGGGGCTTTCAATTGGGTCACAAAATAGCTATACTAGCAAACATAATAGGGAAAGGCCATTATGGGCTCCTCTAGTTCACATGTAGCAATGTATTCTCTGCTCTAAGAATAAAGCCCAACTTGTCTGCTGAATGAATAATTAGAAAATTGGAGAAAAAGATGGACTAAAATTGGGTGTAAGATGAAAAACAGAGGGAACATCTCTAGGTGTAGCTGGCGGAGAAGTCATGTAGACAATATTTCAAGTGGGTTTTTGAAGAATGAAGATTTTGACATCCAGTGATTGAGGGAAAGAGTACTTCAGAGACAGAATTCAGCGTGAGAAAATTGATAAACAGAAGAAACAGCAAAGCTAGATTCAGCAAAGTTCAGGGAGCAGCACTGGCTGCAAAAGCTTAAAATTAACTGGAAAAGGACCTTTGGTAGATTTCAGGTGTTGATTTCACCTGACAGAGTGCCAGGTAGCATTTGTTTTGTTTTAGCTTTAATTTTGTTTTGCCAGCAACCATTTGACTTACCCTGGTGAAAGATTTTTATATAATTGGGAATAGTATTTCTTCTTTATATTTATTCAGACTTGTATTGTCTTTGTCCAGGAGAGTGTTCAAGTCATAGGATAATGAATTTTATAGATGTATAAATATGTAATTGTCAACTATATTAAGATTGGATCCCTCAAAATTAACAAATTTGGATTTATCAATCCAAATTTGTTGTCATATATTATTTTGCCCATGTTTGAATGTCATAAAAATACAATCCTGTTTGTTTCTGGAGATTGAAGATTGATACTGGAGATTGAAGCCAAGGACTTCATATTGAGCAACACTTCCAGCTCTTTTTTAAAAACTTTATTTGAGACAAGGTCTTGCTAAATTCGTAAATTGCCCAGGCTGGGCTTACACCTGTAATCCTCCTGCCTCAGCCTCTTGGACTGCTGGATTACCTCCATGAGTTTCATTCCTGGTATTGTGTATAGTGGTAGTTCATTCATTTTTTCTTTGCTCTGTAGTATTTCATTGTAGAAATACATCATGATTTTACTAATCCTTTACATACCTAGGGAAAATTTGATTGCTTCCAATTTGAACAAATTAGATTGAATAGAGATTTTTGTTGTGAATAAAATTTTATAAATCATACATACAGCAATCACATATCCCAGTTTTTCTAAGTCCTAGACTATGCCCATTTTTCTGGCATAAGTATTAGTGGTGTACCACCTACAACTTTAAAAAGTGAAATGGTTTTTATGGCAAATTAGTAGCAATCTCAGCTAAAAATCTGAAAAATGTAGAATTTTTTGAAATGAAAGTTCAAGAATAGTCAATAATTACTTTAGCAGCAGTTGATGGATCTATAAAATATAAATTATAAGAGGCCATAGCAATTCTTTCCATTTTATCTTTTTTGTCATTTTTTTCTTTTCCCTTCCCCCACCCAGTTCTCTTTTCCTTTTAAATAATTTCTTTCTAATTCACAATATTTACTATACATTTGGTTCTTACTTATACTTTCAGTTTCTCACACTAGAGAAACAATGTGATACTTACACACATGCATACAATTTGTGTCACTTAGGAGTATGGTCTTTTTTTTTTTTGGAAGAGAATATAACCAAACAAAATAAAACAGAATAGAGTCAATCACAACAGAACAATGCACATGGTACATGACTTCAAAACAGGGTAAAAGGGAATCAATAATGGCTACCATAATGCCTCTTGTTATCTTCTAAATAAATTCCCGTACCATCAGGCACAAATACAACCAAATAAAATAGAAAAGAATAAAATCAGAAAAAAAAAGGCCATGAAAGCAATACAGAACTTTAAAATAATAGTAAAGAACAACAGTGGCTACCATAATGCTTCTTGTTGTCTTCAGAGTAGTTGCCTACACCTTCAGACATAATACAATCAGACAACACAGAATAGAGTAAAATCAAAACAAAACAATGAAAGCAATACAGGGCTTTGAAACAAGATAATTGGAAATCCACAATGGCTGCAATTATATATTTTGTTATCATTGAAATAGCTGTCCATGCCGTCAAGTATAATGACATCAAACAAAACAGAATAAAACCAAACTAAACAGAACAACGAAGTCAATATGGGTTTCAAATCATGACAATAGATTAACAATGGCCACTGCCTTCCCTTTCTGGATAATTCTTCCCCTTTGACTTTCCCAATATGTATTATGTATTCTGGATCCCACTAACTCCTTTAGTTTGTTATACTAGGGAGACAACCTGAAATTCACCCATGTGACTGAACCATTTCATCCATGAACATAATCTCAAGTTGCCTCTATCCACCTACAAGAGCCTTGAAGTTATCTTCCTTTATAGCTGAGTAGGTTTCCATTGTATAAAATGCTGTGTCTGTCTTATCTATTCTACAGTTGATGGGCAAGCTACCCCTATTTTTTTCTGGTTCCCTGTCACATAGGGCATTGTTCTCTCTCCTTTGACTTTCAGTCGATGAATTTTCTTTCTAGTTAAATATGCTTCTTGTATAGAGTATATTGATGGATCCTGTCTCCTGATCCACTTTGCCTGTGTTTCTTTCTATTGGTGCATTGAGGCCATCTACATTAATAGTTGTGGTCATCTTGCACTGCCTTGTCTCTGCCATGCTATTTTACTGCAATTGGCTCCCTATTTTTCCTCTCCATTCAATCAACTGGCCCCATTTGATGGTTCCCCTCTGTCACTGTTCCTGAGACCATGGTCCTTTTCAGCTCTCTCTAGAATGTCCTTTAGTATTCTTTGTAGGGTTTTTTTGGTGGTCATGAATTTCTTCAACTTTTACTTTCATCATGGAAGTATCTTGTTTCTCCATTAATTTTGAAAGAAAGTTTTGCAGGATGCATCAGTCTGGGTTGGAAGTTTTTTCTTTCAGGACATGCAATACTTTACTCCAGCCTCTTCTTGACTTGATGATTTGTGTTGAGAAGTCTGTTGTGATTCTGATGCATTTTTCTTTATAGGTGATCTGCTTCTTTTTTCTAACAGCTTTTAATATTCTGTTCTTGAGTTGAATTTCTGGGATCTTGATTATTATATGTCTGGGTGTAGATTTGTTTTGGTTAGGACTAGCTGGAGTTCTACATGCCTTACTTATTTGAATGTCCTTTCCTTTTCCTATGCTTGGGAAGTTCTCAGAAATTATTTCTGTAAATAGGGTCCTGATGTCATTTGTCTTGACCCCTGCTTTTTCACTTACATCTTTTATTCTTAAGTTATATTTCTTTGCATTGTCTTGCAAAGAATTATACTTTCTGGTTGAATTGTTACTTTCTGGTTCCTTGCTATTTTTAAGAGATCTTTCCTTTCATGATCACAGGTTGCAAACCTGTCTTCAAGGTTTGAAAGTCTATCTTCAGTTTCTTTCAAATGGTTTTGCCAGCTTTCAATGCTGTTTTTAATTTCTTGGATATTTCTTTGAATCTGTTTCATGCATTCTAAATCTCTCTTATATTGTTCATTCATGGTTTCCCTCATTTTCCTATACTCCTCTATTTTTTTATCTATGTCTTCTTTAGAGGTGCTTAGCAATTATTTTATTATGTTTTTCATTTCTTCTTTTACCTGGTATAGTATTTCTGTCCTAATTTCTTTTATAGCCTCATGAAGTTGTTTCTTTACTTCAGTTGACATCACTTCAGACATATTAGGTGTGTGACTCCCAATCTCTTTTGTGTTTACCTCTCCTGGACTTGTGCTGCTTGAGTTAGATGCCAGTGGTTGCCTTTTCCTTCTTTATTTTGACATTTTCCTGGCTTCTTCCATACACTTGGGTAGTGGGGTCCCAGGAACTTCCGGCATTGACTACAATTTCTCTGAAGCGAGACTGTTTGGCTTTTCTAGCCAATGCTGGCTATGGGTATCTGATGGTGGTCACTGGGTACATGGATCAGGGCTCTCTGTTTATTTTCCCCATCCTGGGCTGGCTCACCTATAGCTGGTGGAGTGTGTGCAGTCTGAACTGAGCTGGGTACCAGCCCACAATGGCCCTTGGAGTGTGCATGGGGGCAAAGCTGGCCAGTTCCTAAGGACCTGAACTGGCAAGGAACCTATGAGATGGCCTCTAGAGTGTGTATGGGGGTGGAACTCAGTCCAATCAATTTCCTTGGGTCTGTGTCCAACTAGTAGCTGTTGGAGGAAGTTGGCAACAGTTTTGGTTCTGGGCTTAACCTGCCCAACTCCAAAGAGGCTCCCAGCCAATCTCTCTCTCCTGTGGGAGGACTGAGTCCTCTGCACTCACTGCCAGCCAGTGCAGTCTTCCACATCTGCTCCTATCTTCCACTGCTGTGTCTCTTTGCAGAGGCCTCTGGGGTCACCAGCAGCCAGCATTACTGTGAACACATGTCCCCATGTTCCAACAGCTCTTCTCGCAAGGTGAGTCTGGCTCCAGGCTAAGGTGCCACCAGCTACTGCCTTCTTCTTTGTTTAAAGTTTTCATTTTGCTCTCTCTGTGGGCTTTAATTCACATTTTAGATTCTTCCTGGGTCCAGCATCTGGACTGTGTCTCTCAGAGAGACTGTTTACTCTGCTGGTTACTGTTCCACCATCTTTCCAGAAATCCCAAGAGTGTGGTCTTTCAGTATATACATTTAGTTATAAATGTCTCAAGTTTATCCTTCTTTATGGTAGAGTAGTACTTCACTGTTTTGAAAAACACATCTGTTTTACTCATTCAGTTGTTGGTGGACATTTTGTTTCTTTCCAAGATTTACTTATTACAGACTGTACTACTTTAAACATGGGCATACATCAATGTGGGATGATGCTTTTAATTCTTTTGGGAAGATACCAAGAAGGGGAATAGCTGGGTCAAATGGGACCTCTGATCCTGTTTTTGAGGAATCTCCACACTGATTCCACAGTGGTTAAACCATTCTACACTCCCATCTACAATGGAAGAAAGTTGATGGGCAGGGAAAGGGAATGTGAAAAAAAAAAAAAAGAGAAACTAATATATATTATGTATAGGTACAAATTCCCTATGATGAATGTGATCCTTGTATATACTTAAATTGTACCAATAAACTTAATTAAATTTAAAAAAATTCACAAAAATAAATTGCATGCATTAGAATGTAAAAAGAAAATAAATCAAATAATAGTGAATGCTGGGGAGAGGATTTAGCTTAGTGACATAGTGCCTGATTGACAAACATGAGGTTGTGAGTTTGATTCCCAGTACCAAATAAATAAATAACAAATGCTGGTGAGGCTGCAGGGAAAACTGGACCCTCCTACATTGTGAGTGAGAATGTAAACTTCTACAACCATTTTGAAAGTCACTGTGGAGATTCCTCAAATAACTAAAAATAGAAGTTCCTTTCCACTTAGCTATTTCCAAAAGAGTAAAAGACATTGTATTTCAGTGATACATGCATAGCCATGTTTATAAAGGCAAAACTCATAATAGGTAAATCACAGAAGCAACATATATGTCCATCAGTAGATGAATGGATAAAGAAAGTGTATTTATACACAATGGAGTACTACTCTGCCATAAGAAAGATGCATTTTTACCATTTGTAAAAAAACAGATAAATCTTGACACCATAATATTAAGTGAAATAAATCAGACACACAAGCTTAAATACTGCATGATTCCTCTTATACAAGAAATCCAAAGCATAAATAATTTAAGGAGCAATATAAAAGATAGATAATAGGAAAGAAATATAGGGGAGCAATAGACAGAGGGAGGAGGGAAGAAGGGCAAAGAAAAGGGAGGTAAAATATTATTAAGTTGTGTTATGTACAGATACTAACTCTTCATGATGAATGTAATCATAGTGCCCTGAAAGGTGTACTAAGAAAATTTTTAAAAAATTAAAATGAGCAATTCTTTGCACTGTGTATTGTCCTAAGTAACTCTTTGTTAGTATAGGACAGTGATTTATTTGGAAATAACTTAAGAACTTCATTATGCACATTACTAAAATTAAACTTTTAAGGTAGCATGAGGATTATAAAATGTAAGTAAAAACATAGCAAGAATACAATACAGTTTCTTATCCAGAAACACTGTTTTGGAGATCTCTGTGGAAGGATAACATATGCAATTTTATTCTTTTATATATTTCTCATTTCCCCGTACACACACCAACACAGAGCATACAACATACATTGTACAAAATCTCACTGAAACCATCAGCAACACCTATGTGTTACTTTTTCCCCCTATTAAACTCTGAGACTTCTCATGACAACTTGGTTTGGCCATTTCAGTTTTATTCAGCACGTTTGTTATCGATGCTGTTTTAAATTATTAATATGCTATTTATTTTATAATCCTAATACTTTTGTATACAAAGATTTTCCCTTAAGTAACTCAATTTTAATTCTATCTCCATCTCTCCTCTAAACACTAATGTAATCAATGATTTCCACATACATTATGCATTTCATTCATCATCAATGAACTGTGCATTGGAATACTTGTTTTTAATTTCTTCTTGAATACATTATAAATCCTAGACCCCAAATTTAAACACTGATGATTTTTCCTATTATAAGTGTCACAGATATAATTTGTTACCATTAAAATCATGTTACTAAGGATTACTTTTCAATCAGTTTGTGAAATTTAGCCTATATACACGAGAAGGCATGAAAAATTGCCAAATGGTAAAAGCTTGATAGTCTTATTTAACAAGGTGTTAGTGTGCATTCATAGCAAAGGTATTAAATGGATTTAGTGCCTCAAAGGGATGCTTGAAAGAACCATAGATAAAAAGCAGGAATACAAGCTAGACAGAAAATTATAAATTATGTCTTCCTAACTGTCTTCTGATGAAAGAGAAAAAGAATTTGGAAATGTCCCTTAAGCCAACAACAGGGAAGAAAAGATGCTTTTCTAATTCAAATAATACATTGCTTCAAAAGTCACTCCATGAATTTGTAAAAGTCAGAAAAAAAAAGCTAGGGCAAAAATTTCAACTCTTTCTTTGTTATAGCAATCATCTCCAAAAAAGATATATTGTCTAAAGGCAGAATTTACCTTTTATCATAATAATAGCAATAATAATGTTTATATGTAAATAGATAATATCTTGTATTATTTGTTAATATGTTAAAATTACTTTAAGATCACTTAAAATTATTTAATGTTTTGTTATTGCTGCTGCTCTTTTATTTCTTGTAACAAAATATTAATTATTTTACTATAATCTTAAAGAACTCCAAACATATATTTTGGTTTCTGCCAGATTTTAGTATATCTAGGGATAAGGCTTTTCTTTCCTCATGCACTTTCTCTAAATAAGCAAAATGCCTCTGTTCTGTATTTTGAATTTCACTAAATGGTACTTTGTTCAAATCTCAGGCAAATCTACTAACAATCTGGAAAATGCACTTTAGCATGCATCCTGCATCATTCTCACTAGGAAGTACTACAAACTACTATGATCAAAATGCTGAAATTTTATAGGATACATTTAGTATTTAATTAAATATGAATTCCTAAGCCCATCCCTGATTAATTTTAATCAATAATTTTTCTAGAATTGTTAATGACTTAAGAAAAACTACAAATTTCAATATTCTTTCATAAAGATTTCTTGACATAAGATAACTAAACAGAGGTCACTACCCTTATTAAAAATTTCAGAGCACCATGGAAAATGTTCACCCATGAATTCCTTACCACTACCATGCAAACATGTTTTTAGAGATTTCACAGCCCTGTTTGCTTGCTCTCTAAGGAAGAGATTTCAGTTATTCCTAATGCTAACTGACTTAGGTGGTCAAAACCCTATTGACATACCTTGACCAACACAGCGTTTTTTTCCAAAAACAATGATTTACTTCCTTCAAGAACATCAGAAAAATCTTTCCCAGACTTTAGTATTTCTAGGGAAGTAGATATCTTTAATGATACACAATATTAAAACAATGAGAAATACAAATGCTGCTGGTGGGAACATGGAACAAGGCAGCCACTTTGAAAAGCAGCCTGCCATTAAACACAGGGTTACCATGGAATTCAGTAATTTCAACTCAATTGCACACTCAAAAGAAATAAAAATATAGATCCACACAAAAGTTTTACATTAAAGCAGCATTAATGATAGTACATAACAGGTGGAAACGAACCAAGTATCCCCAAATTAATAAATGGATAAATAAATGTGATATATCCATACAATAAAATATAACTTGCCCTGAAAATGAAGTGCTGACTGTACTAAAACTGGGATGAAACTCACAAACGTAATGGTAAGAGAAAAAAGACAAATAGTGTATTTTTTTTGTGTGTGAAATATCCCTGTCTTAATCCATTTTGGTTGTTATAACTGAATACTCTGAGATTCACAATTTATAAGGACCATTAGTTTATTTAGGATCATGGTTCTCGAGACTGGGAAGACAAGGGTGTAGGAGGGATTAGGAGACAAGCCTTCTGGTGAGGAGCTTACGTCGCTTTGATCATGATAAACTTGGAATCTGTGATGCTTGGTTACTTGGATAGGATAGATCTTAAGTATTCTCACCAAACATGCAAAAACCTGTCCTTTTAAAACAGAAAATGGAAAAAAAAATACATCATACTTGTGCACATGACAAAGGGGAAAAGTGAGCCTCTTAACACAGAGCATAGATGTAGTGTCCAATTCACAAACTTCATTTCTAACTTGTTTCTATGGCCAGTGCTTTAGGTAAGATATTTTTCCATCTTGATCAG
>RJWT010007193.1:13723-28185 GCA_004365215.1 Cuniculus paca | reverse complement strand
CCCCACCTGTACTGTACTCTGCACAATATCACACCGTACAGTAAGCACACAGCAGCACAACTGTGACAATGTCTAGCAGACATGTGAGCTACTGCCATGATTCGTTTCCATCTATGAATGTTCATAACTCAAGATTCGTTTGTATCTGTGAAAGTTCACAACTGGAATGTTCCTAAGTTTGGGGACTTACTGTAATTGTAAAAAGATACTGGAATAGGACTGGGAATGTCACTAGTTTAGAGAGCACTTGTCTAGCATGCATGCAGCTCTGGGTTTGACCTCTAGCACTCCCAAAAAACAAAAGTTACAAGAATAATTGTGTGTGAATGGGAATAATTTTCCCGTCCTGATGATACCTAGAGGTGTCCATACCAAGTAGAGAATACCATGCACGTGCAGCTTTCAGCTGTCTGACATTATGGGAGGGCTTTCCCCCATTGTAATGAAAGTGGTCGTCTTAAGTAGTAATTCAGTCTGGATTAATAAGGAAGACATTTAAGATGTATGTGTCACCATTTGACAATACCAGCTCAAGCTTTGAGTATCTTCCACCCCTGTGTTGGCAACACCTGCCATACTCCATGTCCTGTGCTTTCCAGGTGAGCATCATCTGCCAAGATTCAGGGCCTTTATTGGGTGGCACTCAGGCTCTGCAGGCTTCTCACCCAGATTCTCAGGGTGGCTGCTGAGTCCAGCATGGAAGTGCAGACTTCAGATTCAGCAGATGCAGGTTAAGGCATACCCAGCCACATACTCGGTGTTACTCCAGCATGCACACCATGTCCAGCATCCTCAGTGCTGGCTCTGCAGGGAGGTCTGAGTGCTGCGACACTGTGGCCCTCCCTTCGGCAGGAGCGCTGGAGTCCCAAGGTCAGTAACATACACAGGCCTAATTTTCCCCATTGTGCTGGAGCTCTGAAAGCCTAATGCCAAAGCTCGGTGCAGTGGGAGTGTAGGTGGACCTGAGGGAAAGGGAAGCACGAAGGCTGCATGGTCATGGATTGTAAAACCTGGTGCGTGTGTCATTTAGACAGTACCTAGTCCAGTGGTGGCGAACCTATGGCACGCATGCTATTTCCCTTGTAAGACAGAAGACATTAATGTATGAGTTGTTTTTTCTAAACAAAAACCTCAGTATTCAGGTTTAATTAGTGTTGACGCTTTGCAATAAATAAGTGAATTTTGAGTTGCAGTTTTGGCACTTGTCTCTAAAAGGTTTGCCGTCACTGAAAAAACAGATGTAACAATGCTTTCTGGCAAAACAAAAGCTATTTGGTTTGAAGAGAGAGAGACACTTTGGGGGGGGGGGTCTTTTTGAGACAGTGTCTCCCTATGCAGTTCAGGCTGGCCTTCAACTCACTTTGTAGCCCAGGCTGGCCTCGAACTCACAGCAGCCCTCCTGCCTTAGCCTCCTGAGTGCTGGGATTACAGGTGTGTGCCACCACACCCAGCTGAGAAGGGTGTACTCGATCGCTCATCAGTGACACAGAACCCTCAATGAGCTATGTGTGAAAACTGCTGATCACATTGATAAATGCATTTTAGAACTGAATCAAATCCCAGAGGAGTAAAAGGACTGCATAATTGACCACTCATTGGAGATAAAGATAGGCTCCCAGGTCTTCTGGTTTATGGTATAATCATTTCTTTATGGCACCAGGCTAGATACGTATCTTACTGTGTCATGTCTCAGTGCTTTAAAAATATTTGTATGTGTAGTAATAGAAATCTCGAAGTTAGAAATGCAGTTAGCATTCCTTATATATTTATACAAAGACAAGATACATCATTAATAATTTCAGAGTATGAGTAGGCCAGGATTTCCTTACTATGCATATATGTTAGTAATTACAGCATATTTGTGAGGTCAAACTGAACCTCTGTTTGTTATGACATATATATCATGAAGAATGTTTGCCATAAGGACATTTATCACGATTTTTATGGAACTAAAATATTGCATTCAGAGCATGATGAAATTTCAAGGCTGAACAAGTTCCATGCAGGACATGTTTTTAAAACTATGAAAATAGATGCAGTAAATGACTTCCAGTTTAAGAGCAGGGTTTCACTTGTCATTCATTCTGAGTTTGGCTGGCTCAGGGATTTGGTTGTCTTCGTAGAACTGGGAAGAGGTATGCACAGTGGCCCACAATGTGCCTTGCCTGCTATCTTTGCAAACTCTTTGGGGTGACTGCATTTTACCTGAGAGCCCCTGGACGCAGACAGAGAAGGCCTCAGCCCACTGTCTTCCACTTTGAGTGATTCCTAGTACTTGCCTGCTACTTGATGATCCTGCTTATTTCCCAATAAGGAGAGACTTAGTCTGACCTATTTATTGCTGATTTTAAAATGACATCTGACATGCAGCTGAGTAAAGTAACTGAGTAAAGTCAAGTCTGAATAAGGAAAGAAAGAATGGTTCAGTAATTTGTCTCTCTATCATCCAAAATTGCTAATTACTTTGACTCATTCAATTTGAGTCCCCTTTGGAGCTGGTTTTGTTTATGGCTTAGATGACCTTACAGCATCTACGTCAATGCATTAATATCTATACAGCAAAAGGACTGCACAAAGAATGTGTAACCTTATCTTCTTGTTTTTACCTGCCTCAAATTCAACTTTAAATCATTTCCTTCCTGAACTACTTACGAATGTCAACTTTTTGTTGGCATAAGATTCTATTCTTTTTATTCTATTCTAGACTTGTGGTAAGTATTTGACCCATGAATTTAACAGTCATCTTCATGTGTTATTCTTGTTCAAATCTCGGAATTCCAGATATTAAGAAAAAGTGCTAGCTGAGCTTGGTGGCGCATGCGTTTCTCTCAGTACTTGGGAGGCTGAGGCAGAAGGATCAACGAGTGTTCGAGACCAGCCTAGGCTACATAATGAGCTCAGGGCTAGCCTGAACTCCATAGTGAGACCCTATCTCAAAAAACCTTAAGAAAAAAAGGTTAGAAGTAAGGACATAGAAATAACAACTCAGAGTAAGCCAAACTTTTACATCTTGGAAATTATCTATTAGACTGTTGCACATAGTTGAATATGCTGGTTTCTCTCCATTTTACATGAACTATTAGATAACTACATTCTTCTTGTATATCATATTTTCCATTTCTTCTCTGGTTCTCCTAACAGCACTGTAAAGTGAGGCTGGGAAGTTCTCCAGGTGATAGGAAAGCTATTAAAAGATTAAACAGATACTAAAACCTGAAAAATTAGAGGAAGCTGCCCGAGGTGGGCAAAAATTTAAGTTCTGAGACTGCTGTTTCTTCAAAACTCAGAAGAACAAAGAAGTCAATGTAGTTTATGTATGTGTCTTACAAGTTTTGTGAGAATACAAAGACAGAAGCCATCATATAATGAAAACTTTAATATATAGTTTTGGTAGGGCCTAGTACATAGTAAACTGAATAAAAGGATACATTTCAGCAAATTAGGGCAAAGGAGATAGGTGCTAACTATGACCAATGTAATAAAATTTTTAAAAATTATGCATATTAGATTTACATTTAACTAAGATTATAGGCAAGATTAATTTATATTTTTAGTAAACTCTACTGCTTTCCATATTGTATTGATCTTGAGTGAAGAATAGTGAGCTTGGTTGATCTTAAAATACTGCTTTTTAATCTTTTAAAAAATAATTTTGCACTTGCAGAAGTTTTAAAACCAGTGTGGAATCCCATGAATACCTTTCTGCCAGCTTCCCTTAGTGTTAACAGTGTATCTACAGAACGAAGATCTAACCAGGGAGTTAGCACTGCAGTCTTGTTTTAATTTCACACTTGTACAGTGAGTAGAAGGAACTAAGCCTAACCCAATATTGAAGTAATTAATAAATCACTATTTTCACATAATAAATAACAGTAATTCATAAATTCTACCTGATTTTTTTCCTGCTTGTATGCTTTTGCTTTTGAACTATAACATACATAATTTTTAACGGTACTTGGAGAGTTCTTAATAGCAGATGTCAAACAAATTGTAAAAGACATGTTTATTTGGTCTAGCTCAGTATGCTGACATCCTATCTTAGTGAGGTGGCGTCTGTGTAGAAGTGGGAAACTGAGTGTTTTTGACTTTCAGTGAACTCCAAAAGACTATATGTACTTTGCTTGCTCATCTGTGGCTGGCAAATCAGAGAGACTAGTGAAATGATACTGAGTATAACATGAGGATTATGTTTCTCATTAATGACAAATTCTACTATAACTACATGAGTAAACCTTATAAGTGACAGAAGAAAACTTGGAGTTACTTGATGTTTTGTGGCTTAAGAACAATACTCGAGTATGACCGTATGCATGAAAATGCGTAGGGGGATATTTCTCTTGTTTTAATATAATTATTTTCAAGATGGAGATGTTCTAAAGTTGAGTCATCATCCTCTTCAGCATTACATATTTGTTCTGGAAGAATATTCCTACAGAAAAATAGAGAAGTCATAAATGATCCAAGTACGTAGTACTCTGGTTTCATGATTTAGAAATTAAGTTTTATATCTGTTTCTTTAAAGCTTTTGCTCTTCAAGTTAGATCCTTTTGTCATATCACACACCAGAACAAATCCCAACTGTATAAAAAATCTTAATGTGAAAAGTGAAGCTATAAATACACTCAAATGGGACATGGTCACATCCTGTAAGTAACGAAGTCTTCCCATTTGTGACTTGAAAACCATACGTGTTGTACTGTGGTATGGATATATGGTTCCTCATCTCAGGGACATATGCTGGAAGCTGTATTCTCATTGTGACTGTTAATGTTTGCTGGACCCTTACAAGGTGGAGCCTAGTAAGAGGCGACTTTGTCATTGGGGGCATTGCCCTTGGAAGGGATTAATACAGGTCTTTTGGAGTGAGTTCCTGCACAAGGGGGTCGTTAGAAAAGGGCCAACATTGGCTCTCCCCACCTCCCCTAGTCACTGGCTTTCTGTCTCTGGCTTTGTGTGATCTCTCATACACCTTCCTATCATTGTGATATCATCTGGCATGACCAGAGCTGAGTCACAGGTGCCAAGTGGAATGGCTGCATTGGTGAAAGAACAATTTCAGAAGGGCTGCAATGGATTTCATATACTGAGTATATAAAAGCATAAGTGCCGTTTATTCTCCAGAGAAAGAGAGAACTTCAAAAACAAAATGATAAAGTAAAAGCATGTAAGCACCAAGTTCTTATCCTTCTGAGTGACAATTTAAAGGAAAGAACGGACCATTTATCCTGCCTTTCAGAGTAAAACAGTAGTCTTAGTTGAAGAGCAGAATTTCTTTACAGAGTATTTTCAGCTAAGATGCATAGAAAGAATAGCAAAACAGAAATTCCTCATAGATTCAAGTGGCAGTCATCTATGAGTAAAACCATTGGTTCAGTGCTGGATGGAGGGGAGAGTTTGTGATGAAGACACCAGGCTGTGACCGCCTAATTACACGGATAGGTTTTAGAATCACTAGAAGTGGTACATTGTGTGCCTTCTTATGCCCTTCAATATGGAGTATATAGCATGACCTGTGGAAAAAACTTTGGAACAGAGTATTACAGAGCTCTCTTCACCCAATCTCTTCCCCAACTATTTTGCTCCCCCGTTCTGCCCACCCCAGTACTAGAGATTGAACCTAGGGTCACACTGACTTACATTTCACCTTTTTTTTTTCTTTCTTTCTTTCTTTTTATTGGCCAGGGTTGTACTAAGTTGCTTAACGACTTGCAGTCCTCCTGCTCCAGCCTTTCAGAGTGCTAGGATTAAGGCATGTGCCTCTACTCTTGGCAAACCACTTTTGAACCTTTCTCTGTTGTTGTTTTTTTTTAAAGGAATTTAATTTGGAATTTTATAGGTAGGAAAAGGGTAACAGATTAGGTCACCATCTCCCTGACTGCCAGTGGTAAAGAACACATTCACAAAGTATCTTGGATGAAACCTGGCGTCATTCATGTGTTTAGACAGGGGTGATTTCTGAATGCAGGCCAAAAAATATGTCCTTGACAGTGAGAAAAGTTGAGTCTTAATAAATTTATTCAGAGTGCTACCTTCAAAAGAATCTAGATATAAGAAATTTTAATTTTAGCATATATTTAAGATTTTCTCTTTTAAAATTACACATGTAACAGGTGTGCTAGCTTTCCGTCAGTATGAGAGAACATCTGAGAGAATCAACTTGATGGAGTGAAGATTTACTTTAGCTGAGTTTCTGAGGTTTTAGTCCGTGGTGGTTTGGCCCCATCACTGTGGGCCTGTGGCAGTGGTGGCAAACCTGTGACACATATGCCACAGCCTGCTGTTTGTCGTCACTGCAAGCTCTAAAGGCTGCGTCTTCATCACTGGCTATGGTCAGGCAGCTCATTGTGGCAGCAAACACATGATAGGGCAGAGTTGCTCACCTCATGGAGGGCAGGAAGGCAGGAATGAGCATGGCAAGGCCCAGGCCGCGGGTACCGTTCATGGCACAGGGCTGTACTTCCTCTAACTAGGTCCTGTCCCCTAAGGCTTCCATCACCTCTCCTAATGCCAGTTGCTGGGAACCGTTTTCAGCACGTGAGGTTTTGGGGGACACTGAGGATGGAAACCATAATAGTAGAAGCAGTGGTGTGGTCCATTTATTGCTTCACAACCTCATTGAACCTGTTTGTGAGGGTCTCCGTATTCGGTAATAATACTCTACTGCAGAAGTTTCCAAACATAGAGAAAACTGTAATGGATTTTCTTGTACCTGTCACCCTACTTTAACAGTTATTAACACTGCCATTGTTTAAGCAAGCCCTTAGCATTTTTTTTTCTCGTTTGTTTATGGGGTTATTTTTGTGGTACTAGGGATTTCACCCAGAGCCTTTGCTTTGAGCGATCCCCAGACTTTCTCTCCCCCCCCACACCAAGACAGGTTCATGCTAAGTTGCCCAGGCTGGGTTTGAATTCATAATCCTCCTGCCCCAGCCTTCCAGAGTGCTAGGATTACAGGTATGCACCACCTCACTCAGCTCCTTTCTCCCTTAAATCCCAGAGTTCGTGTCATAGTGCTTTAATCACATATATATTTTGTCACAAAATTTAAATTGATATTTGAAAAAGCCAAAATTTACCGAATCTTATTGTTGTTCAGCCTCAGAAAATGTAGTGCTTTCATTTCCTGTATCCCAGGTGGTATACATTTCAAGCCATTGTGATCTAGAAACAGCTCTCTCAGCGAATGGTATGCCCCATAGAATGAAACCCGGTCCACGCCGTCATCGGTGAGTTTGTTAAATGACAGGTACAGATACTCCAGGCCTGGCTCCATGTGGCCGAACACATAGCCTGGGATCAGTTCAATCTGGTTCCCCATGAGCACGAGGTGCAGCAGAGACTTGGGCAAGTAGGAGGGGACGCGGTAGAGCTTGTTGTATGAGAGATCAATCGATTCTAGGTTTCTGCAGCAAAGAAAAGGTGAACATAGTGGGGAACCAGCCTCAGGGCAGTGACTGGCAGCTCTGAATTTTGACAAGGTCACTTGGGATACTGGTCCGTTTTCCTGGAAGCCCCGCATTGCAGTGATGATTCTAAACGTGAACTTGACTGTGCTCACCTAGGTCTGGCTGGCTCTCAGGCTCACATTCTTACCAGCACCCACGCTGCCTCCCAGCTAAGGGTTTCATCAGGGGAGCGCACCAGGGTGCAGGAGGGAAGACTCAGCCCCTTGGCGTAACGGGGAAGTCCCAGTGATGAAAAGATGCTCTCCAGCTACTCATTTCATAGTTCATAGTTGAACTATGAAATCAGACATGAAATCCACGAATCCCTACTTCTATCAAGGACATTTTTTCCCTTTGTTTTTGTTTTGTTTTGGGGGTTTTCTGCAAGTTTAATTTTTCTCCCACATGTTCATTCCACATTTGATTTGATGATCTGGCACACTCAGGACTTGGGCTGAGATCAAAAGATCTAGCAGTTGTTATCGGCCAGAGGATCCCAGGCATGTGGTGAGGTCCCTGGCTGGTTTGAGGAGCTTCCTCTGAAATGCCCGATGAAGACTTTACCACTCACAGGAACTCAGACTTACCCTCCAGTTGGTCCCAAAGGCCTCCTTTCATCTCTTCCCTTCCTACATCTGAATGACTGATGTCCTAGGCTGTACTATCCAGAGATGTCATTCTAGGACACACAGCATGTGTGTGGCTCATCAGTTGGACATGCTGCCAGGGCTTGCCTCCAACTCCCTTTCCTTCACTGAGGGGTACAGCAAGCCTGCAGATTCCCATCTAGGACAGTGGGTTCTACTTTCTGCCTCCACTGTCAGGCCCAGCCTTTTAAAATTTTGGAAGACTTGAAATGGAGAAATAGCCTGAACAAAAGAGGGCAGTGGTGTGAGAGGACAGGCCTGGCCTTTGGAGCTTTTGTTTCTCCCTAATGGTGATAAGGAACAGGGAGGCACATTTCTTCCTCACTATATATGCGGTACTGTTCCACGTAAGCCTCCTACCAGCCTGTGAGGCAGGCAGAGCTAAAGCAGTTGACAGTTGTGATCAGAAGCCAGTTCTTGCTAGCTCACCACCCGCCAAGCAGTGGGGCGCCCAGTAGGCAGTAGTGATCCCAACACCACATAGCGTACAGTTTGGAAACCCTACAAAGTGGCCAAATTGGGGTAGGGCAAAGGGTCACTAAGAGTGGTGCAAAAATTAAATAGCAGCATATACTTACTCCTGATTTATCCAGGCTAAAGGAGCAATTCTGCTTTCTTCTATTTTATTATAACGCAGTACAATCACATTGATCTTTCTGGTATGATTGAAACAAATTTCAGTTATTTCTTCAATTTGGTTATTTGCTAGGTGTAATTCCTATAATTAAGAGAAAAGAGTAATATTTTTTCCATTTGCATTTGTTAATAAATATAGTCAATTTCACAGATACTAAAGTTATAAAGAAGACTATTCTCCTTAGTATTATTGCAAGACTTAGTATTGTTGAAAGACTCCTTAGTATTATCGATAGAATGAGTTCATGGTTTTAAGTTGTCAGATTTTGTAACTTGTAAAATAAAATAAACTATATCTGTTTATGAGGTTAAGTGGTTTTTATTTAGCTCTTAACATATTACAAGATTCAGCATACCATATACAATTTGCAAAACCTAGGATCTCATTTGGACTGTAAAAGTCTGGAAAGTAAGTAGAAATTATTATATCCACTCACCATTGAGAAACTCAGACCCAAAGAGATGATGGTGCTTGTCCACAGTTCCAGGACTGATATGTGAGAGGGACTCTTCCTGGGGGAGCCTTTAGCTCCAAACCAGCTTCCTATTTTTCCATGAGGTTGTAATGTTTTTAGCCTCACATTCCAAACTTACTTGTATTTAATTAAGAGTTAATTGATTAATTGAGAGCCTTAATTTAGGATCACAATGAAGTTTGCTGGAACTATTTGAAAGTTTAAGAGCTAGCTGCCTTCAAGTTAAACTTAGTTTGCATTAAATGAATTTTTTACTAAGAGAATATGAATTATAAAATTCTGCTTGTTCTGGTTAGAATGCAAAAATAGAATTAGTATGTACCTTTGATGTAACTTTGCATTCCTGTGTGGTAGCTCTCCCCTTTGTTAATTGTGATATTTGTTAGAAATGGGTGAAACAGTTTTTGGCTTTTTGCTCTTATCTCCATATATAATTAATAGATGAGCTAGGTCAGTGGTTCTCCAATGTGGTTTATGTTAGGAACGCCTCATGAGCTTATTAAAGTATTAATTCCAACCTAAACGTATGCCAGTAGGGGACTAGTTAAGTCCTGGCACTTTTCCATACCTAGCTTACTCGCAATTATAAGAATGATGTATTAGAGTCTTAAGGTATGTAATGAGATGAGTGTGGCATGAGTTTAGAAGGGTTGATAGCACACACTGTGCACTTGTATACACAACCGTTCCTGGGTGGGAGAAGCCCAGATGGGAAGTGTAGACACATGTGTTCTTTGGCATTCTCCAAGTTGTATGTGTGTTTCACTTGTGGTAAACACTGTCTAATGATCTTTTTTAAAATTCTAAATTCTAGCTGTGCTCTCCAAAGAATCTGACTTAGACCATCTGAGATAGATTCAGAAGTCTGTATATCTTAGGAACCCAAGTGATTCTGATACACATGAGATCATAATAGGTGACCTTTTGGTTGGCTGGGCCCACTGTCAGACAAACTCCATTCTGACTTCTGGTGGGATGATCATGTAGTGTGGTAGAAACAGAGCTCAGAAAAGGAAACCTGGGTTCCAGCTGGGTCTGTCAGTATCTGTAGACTCAGTGTTCCTAATACAGGAAGATGCAAAGTGTTGAGACTCATTGGTCAAAGACTTCTGGGCATCCCTTGCACCAGGGAGACTAATTACACTCCTGGGAACTGTTGGGGTACTTTAAAAGGATTAAAACAAAGATGGTGCATTGGGCCTAGAGTTTATTGCAGGACAATCTTGGTAGGAGCTGGTCAAAATTTATAAGCTACAGAGTTGCAGGAACTGGCAAAGTCTTCTTGGTATAATACTTGCACCAGCCATTTGCCTTTGGCAGAGTGTCTGTGTTTTTGCCTGGAACTTGTAAGCGGATACAGGTGGGACTGACAGAGGCTGAGCTCTACTGTGTTGGACTTGGTAGTTCTGGCTTGGGACAGTCTGAACTGTCTTAAATGTTGGATACCTCTCGGAAGTTGTAGTTTCTGTTCAGATTCTTAGTTTCTCTTTCCCGTTCTCCCCAAGATTTGTCAGCAGTATCATTTTTCACTTTATTAGGGGTATATAATGCTTATATTATAAAAAAAAATGCTGTGTACAGCACCAAAACTCTACCTAGTTTAATATACATTACCATAGTCTTTTAAGAGACACTTTTGTTGTGGTATATTTTATCTAAAATATATTTAAAATGTTAGAAGAAAGATATCAGTACCTCAATAGAAGCAGGAAGACCTTGTGGAATAATTCTAAATTTATTTTTTCCCAGGCGCAGGTAGGATAGGCTCTTTAAAGGCTTGAAAGCTAAAGGACTGACATTGGTTTCACTGAGATTGTTTCCTTCCAATTCTAAGGAGACCAACTGATTTAAGTCTGCAAAAATAAAATTATAAGAATATTAAAATAATTGGAAAAACCACACAATTTGGGTTTGGGGTGTAGCTCAGTGGTAGAACACTTGCCCAGCATACATGAGGTCCTGGGTTTGCTCTCTAGCACCACGAAAGAAAGAAGAAAAATAATCATGCGGTTTTTATAGCCTGCATGTGAAAGAGTTCATTTTATTTGAAGGTGTATAGTGTCCTTATCTTTGTCCCTTCTCTGCCCCATAGATCCTATTCCTAAGTTTTTTGCACATCTCAGGGGCACATTTCAACCAGGACAAAATGCACAATGCAGAAAAGAAATCATTCAAGTGTATAGAATGCAGATATGCATAATTAACAGAAGCAAGAGGGAAGATGAAGAAGACAGGGAGAAATGTCAGGAATATCTCTAGAGGCCATGCTGGCCAGGCTGGGATTTGGAACTGAGATGCGTATAGAGTAGACGGTTGTGGGAAGTCACTGGTAGCATTTGCAGTGACAGGCTAGGATGAATTGGCAGCCTGATAGGTCACAGGTTGGTGAGTGATGCTCTTTTCTAAGACACAAAAAGGAGCACTCTTTTCCAATCTCTGAACAGGGGAGTTAGCAACAAAGCAGAACAGTGAATTCCCTGTATAGTTATCCATTTACTGACACAGAGATTTTGATTTTGAAAAAAGCTCATCAAAACCTCCAGTCATTCAGATTAAGCTACCAAGAAAGTCCACACCTCTCCAATTGGCCCAGGAGTGGTATCATCAAGGTCAGTTGGAAGCTTCAACGTAAACCACTGATCACTCAGCGATGACATACCGAGGTGCATCTAGTCAGAGGTTTAGAGCATGGCCAAGATTCCCAAATAAGGGATTATTTCCCGGTTTGTCACAAGCAATACATAGTATGCCCTGTACAACTTAGTCCTGCACTTAGGTATTAGCATAGACACTTACATGGGAAGTAGAGATAATAAATGCTAGGAGATTAAAAGAGAAAGCAGCGTAGATTTGAGTAGTATGCAAGTGGTAAGCTCTTAAGGGTAGGAAGATTTAGATAGAAGTAAGAGAAACAGTCAGGTGAGCACACACAGGTGAAGGGCTATGCTCGGGCTCACCTCCCCACTGCCAGCCAACTCCACCCTACCATCCACAGCTGCAGGACTCAAGGCAGTCGAGGAGGCTCTCAGCAGCTGCCCCAGCCAAGGAGGCACCCAGCACTCACAGAGGCAGCACAGCAGCAGGACTAAGAAGCCAGCCTACCCAGGAAGTGCAAGGGAGTTTTCAGGGGTAGAGGACTGCAGAGAGCCTCCTATCTGGCCACCTGCATGGGAACGAAGCCACCTTTGTGCTTGAGTTTGGCAGTTAGGAGGGCAGACAGTCAGTTAACCTTGGACCACACATCAGTACTCTGGAAATACAGAAGCACTGCTGCAAGAACCATTCCAGGGATGTGCAAGACCACTTTGAAAATATGGAGTTTATGTTTTATAAGCTATCATTTTGATAGCACAAATGGGAATTCACATACAGTTCATATTAGCCTCTTAGTGTGTTCTAACTTCTGTGTTCTCTTCAGTCTCTGTTTAATGGAGCAGAAATGAAATTTTCCAATGCCTTCTACATATGACAAAGCACATCAAAATTTGGGTTTATTAATGTTTTTCATGTGTACCCTTGAACTGCATCTGGAAATTGAGTATTTCCCTATGTAATACTCACATTTGGCAATTTTTATAATTATTGTTCTCTTCTCATCAGCAGAAGTGTTTTGTTCCTGTAAAGTTTCTTAGCACTAAGGGAAACAACTGGAAATGCTAGGTTTATCAGCAGTTATATAAAAATGTGTTTCAGATAAGGTTAATCGAGAGCATTGAGCACTATATCTCAAGAGAGAGCTCTGCCGGATAATTAGGACAAAAGAGAAATGTAGGCAGTCTTTGTTTTAAGGAAGCATAGTCTAATCACAGGTGTGGTCTAGATTCTGTGAAGCCTGAAGTGAGATTCAGCCTCTTTTGTAGGGCTACATTATGGGTACATCAGCTATCTCATGTGGTCCAGAAACCAGCTCAGTTCCTGCAGGTTGAGATGCTTCTCAGTAGAGTCCATCCTTCAGAAAGCCAGCCGCACTCTGTTCACCCTGAAATGTGGGAGTGGCAGGAGCCCAGGGCCAGCCCACACCCCCAGGAACAGAGCAGCCAAGGTCAGGCTACTACCATGAGAATTATTGCTTTCGCTGAATGACAGCACCCCAGCCTCATACACAAGCCTGCGTGTTCCTATTGTACACACAATTCTCACATGTTTAGTTTTAGGTTCTGACACACGGCAAATTAAAATAACACCATGTTATTATAGGCATAGCACAAACCGTGGATGGGGAGATGAAAGAAGCCAATCACCAGACCACCAAGAGTCAACAAAAATACCAGTACAGAGCAGCAAAATGTATGGCATTGTGGGCAGTATTTAGTGCAGTTCTCCAGGTAGTGTGGATTTGTAGGAGAGTTATGGTACTGTACATGATGAGAACCTGGAATCACCGAAAGTTTTACTGAAGGTTACTGTGCTTTTTAAAAGACAATAAGCAATGTAAAATATACTTTTAACTTTTACCAGTTAGTAAATTTTTATCAATTTAAATGGTAATGACCTAAACTTTTTTTTAGTTATGCATTTGGCAGTACTGTACATCAGATTTCCAGATGATAACAGAAAAAAGATTCTAAGGAAACATCACAAAAAACAAATGTTAAATACCTGAAAAACTTTCTTCATCAATATCCTGAAGATTATTTTCATTGATGTTGAGTTCTTCTAAGGTAGATGGTAATCCTGAAGGAATGTGTACTAAATTGTTTCCATCCATATTCAGCCGCACTAACTTCTTCAGAAGCTTAAAAAGCAAATATTAAAATTACCATTTTTATCTGACCACATATCCAGTCACATATTCCACACAATGGGCACTTTTAAGGAAACAAATAAAAATCTCACAAACTTAGGTGTCCTTTGTCTTAATGTCCAGGCCACATGCCAGTACTCTCTCTACCAAGTAAATATTACCATAGTAATAGCTTTTATTCTCATACATTTGCAGCAAACTACGTTCCATGACTTTTTATTCCACTCACCCATATTTGTATTGCAGCTTTAGAAAGCTAGAGAACAAAAAAAGAGAAAGAAAAAAAAGAAAGAAAACCTACTATAACTAATGGATCAGTCATATTTTGCTAGGTCTTCACCTTCATAGCAGTAGATAAAAATTTTATTAAATCATGCATTAAAGCCAGGCGTGGTGGCACATGCCTGTAATCCCAGCACTCGGGAGGCTGAGGCAGGAGGATCCTTGCAAGTTCGAGACCAGCCTGGGCTACAAAGTGAGCTCAAGGACAGCCTGAACTACATAGAGAGACCCT
>RJWT010007192.1:0-27947 GCA_004365215.1 Cuniculus paca | reverse complement strand
CTTTCCTTTCCTTTCCTTTCCTTTCCTTTCCTTTCCTTTCCTTTCCTTTTCTTTCTTTTTCTTTCTTTCTTTCTTTCTTTCCTTCTCTTTCGTTCTGGCACAACCGCATACAGTTTCAAAACATGTGTGTAGCCACTAACAACTTCTTAAAGAAACTCTGAAGCAAGGAATCAATGTACTGCATTAATGCAAATAGCAGAGGAGAAGAGTAATATGGGCAGGTAAAAAAGCATTGCAAAGACTGCAAGAAGAATATTCTAGATCAGTTCTAAATAGATACTTACCTCTTGGCCATATTGATTGAGAATTATCCAGTTCCTTAAGATTTGGCAACATGAAAACACATTGTGT
The DNA here is from genome assembly GCA_004365215.1 of Cuniculus paca. Taxonomy (NCBI): domain Eukaryota; kingdom Metazoa; phylum Chordata; class Mammalia; order Rodentia; family Cuniculidae; genus Cuniculus; species Cuniculus paca. Next base: position 27,596 of record RJWT010007192.1, on the reverse strand, counting down.
GCCCTTTCTAGTTGGTTGTAGAGAACACATGTGTAGTTCTTCTTATAGAGTGTATCTTCACTTATTATGCATCTTGATACTTTCAGTCTCTATGTTACTGTTAAGATTGGAGATTCTGGAGCCCAACATATTCAAAGCCAGAATTACTAAGAGAAGGGATGTTTTGATAGACACTGAGGCATGGGAGTGGAGTGCGTTGGGGAAAATCAAAGGGGAAGGTTGTTTAAGGCAGAGGAAATCATTGAGGCAGAAGGATGCAGGTGAGTAAAAGCAAGACTCTTTTAGGAACTATTTTTTTTTTTTTTTGTGGCACTGGAGATTGAACTCATGGCCTTAGGTGTGCCAGGCAGGTGCTTAGGCCACTGAACTAAATCCCTAGCCCTTGTCTTTTTGAGACAGGATCTCAATATGCTGTTCAGGCAGGCCTTCAGCTCACTTCGTAGCCCAGGCTGGTCTCAAACTCTCAATGATCCTCCTGTCTCAGCCTCCTGAGTGCTGGGATTACAGGCGTGAGCCACCACACCTGGCTAGGAACTATTTTTATGCCTGCTTACAGATGGGTGTCTCTGGAGATGCACAGCTGAACTTTTGCTCACTCAACCCCAAAGGTATTTTTATATCTACACTATTTGAATCTCACACAAATTTCATAAATTGGGTGAGAAAGATCCTGTCAACTGAAAGTCACTCAGGAGGTGTTATGGTTGCTATCTAGATGTGACCTTAGAGTCTCATGGGCTCATAAGAGCGGCTTTTGGGAGGTGATTGGACAGTGGATGCTTATGGCTGGTTTGCCATTCAGAACGGAATCTGGTCAGAGGTGGTGAGTCGCTGGGGTGTGACCTGGAAGGGTTTATCTCCCTCTCCAGCTGCCCTTAGCTGTCTGCTTTGTGGCTGCCAAGAGGCGAGCAGCTTTCCTCTATCTAGGCCCTTCTACCATGCTGCCGAACATGCACTGACTGACATTTCTAAAATGTGAGGCAAAGTAAATCGCTCCTTCTTTAATTTGTGGTGTCAGGTATTTGTCTCAGTGGTGAGCTCCAGGAGGAAACTAGAGCCTTCAAAGTACACAGGCTCAAAGGACTCACAAATGTGTGTCGTTCCGTGGGCACTCTAGGGTATGTGACCAGCTGACCAAAGGAGGTAGCTTTTCCCTTCCTTCCCAGATAACAGCACATCACCATGTTTTTCTTTTTTAACTTTGCTGTTGTTGTTGTTATTATTAGGGAGCAAGAGATGGTAGGAAGACTATAGTGAGGCTCTTCATTTCTCTCTTGTAATAGTGAAAATGTGAAAAATTTTGCAAGGTAAGTTAGCAGGTGTGAAATGCAATGAAAGTATGTGTGAACATAATAAAGTCAAATAATGGAGTTCGAAGCATTTGCAGAGCAAATGTGCTTTAGTTTTCTTAATGATGTTTTTAAAGCTGTTTATTTAAAAACCTTATTTAAAAATAAAGTTAAAAATTTACTCATCCTGCAATGAGCTTTCTGCTCACAACTATATACCTCCTCCAAGAACACTGACCAAACGGTATATTTCCAAAACAACCACAACTCAGTTTGGGATTTATCTTATTTGCTCTTTTGTCCCTAGTCTCTAGCATAATGTGTGGGCTAGAGGATTCATTCATTGATTGACTCAATAAATATTGAGTACCTTTTATATGACCAGTACTACTCTAGGTACTTAGGGGTAGCCATGAAGAAAATACACAAAATTATTGCTGTAGTACAACTTAGATTGTGGAGTATTCTAGTAAATAAACATACAACCAAGATATGTGCTATGAAGAAATTAAACAACATATGGTAATGACTAGACATAAATGATTTGAATGTATGGTAAAGGATTTTTTTCTGGAGAAGTGATATTTGAACTGAGATTTTGATGTCAGGATTCAAATATAGGAAAAAGCTTGACATACCTGAAAAATGGAAAGAAAGAGTAGAGTGGCTTGAGTTCAGCGAGGCAAAGGAAAGAGTTTGGAGATGAGTGGAAAGGGTCTGAGACTGTCATATCACAGAGGGAGATGAGGGTAAGGTCAAAAGCTAACCCATGTTCCAAAGTTCTCCAAAATTTCACAATTGTTAAACACGTTTGTCTCCCAAGGACACAATCAGGAATTGAAAAGACAATCCATAGAATGAGAGGAAATATTGACAAATCATGTATCTAGAAAGGGACTTGTATCCTGAATATATAAAGAATTTTTATAATTCAATAATACAAGGATAACAAGGATAATACAAGAGGGGAAATGATCCAAGTAGTCATTTCTCCAAAGCAGAGATACAAATGCTTAAAAAGGAAGTGAAAAGATTCTTTTCATCATTAGTCATCAGAGAAAAACAAATCAAAATCAAAATTAGGTGAGCTGGATGTGATAGGCTGTGCCTATAATCCCAGTCCTAGGGAGGCTGAGGCAGGAGGATTGAAGGTTTGAAGCCAGCCTGAGCTACATAATGAGTTCAGGGTTTGCCTGGACTACATAGGATCTTCTTTAAGAAAACAAAACAAAACAAAAACAAAACCAACAACGACAACAATAACCTCCAAAAACCATGATACCCACTATGATTGCTAGAATAAGAAAGTCAGATAACTACAAAGGTTGACAAGCATGTGAAAAATTAAAATCCTCATATACTTTTGGGAATATAAATGTTAAATCATGCAGTTGCTTTGGAAACCAATCTAGTGGTTTCTTAAATGTTTAAATACAGATTATTGTATCCCTCAGTATTTCTAATCCTAGGTTCATACCCAAGAAAAGTGAAAGCTGTTGCCATACAAAAATTTACACACAAATGTTTACACCAGAATTTGTTCATTAATAGTTGAAAGGTGGAAACAATTCAAACATCCATCAGCTGAGAAAGGCAGAAACAAGTGTGGTACACTCATACAATGGAATTGGTTATACGAGGGAATGGGTACAATGTGAAAAAACCTTGAAGCTGGGCATGGTGGCTCACGCCTCTAATCCCAGCATTCAGGAGGCTGAGACAGGAGGATCGTTGTGTGTTTGAGACCAGCCTGGGCTGCAAAGTGAGCCCAAGGCCAGCCTGAATGGCATAGTGAGACCCTGTCTCAAAAAGACAAGGGCTGGGGTTTAGCTCAGCAGCCTAAAAGCCTGCCTGGCAAGCACGAGATCATGAGTTCAATCCCCGGTGCCACAAAAAAAAACAAAAACAAACAAAAAAAACCTTGAAAACATGATACCAAGTAAAAGAAGCCAATCATGAAAGGCTCATATTATATAACTCCACCTGCATTAAATTTCCAGAAAAGGGAATTTATAGAAACAAAGCAGATTCATCATGGTCTAAGAGACAGTGGATGGGAAGATAAGAGGTGAGAATTAAGTCCCAAGACTTTTCTCAGATGTAATACAAATTGCATCTTAAATTGACTGCAGAGATGTTTGCACGGTAAGTGAATACACTAACGCCAATCGAACTGTATGCTTGATAATTGTGCACTGCATGGTGTGTGACTTACATTTCAATAAAGCTGTTGGGAAAAAGACTAAAAATCCCCACAAAACCTGGGGGTACACTTCGCCCTGCATGAGAGTTTCAGACTCTTCAGATAAAATGTACTCTGTCCAGATTCGAATATCTTTGTGCCCAAGGGAGGATCATCAAGGAAACTATTAGAATATAAAGCTTTCTTCCCTAAAATATTGGAAAGGAACAACACCTTGAACACCACGGGAAACCCATAAATATCTAATTTGCACCACTGCATGATAAAAGCAGCTTGCTTCTTCCAGTCATTAGCAACATTCAAAAATATACTCTGGCTTTTTGCTTGCTAATAAGGATATTTACATTTGCTCTTTGCACCAACTAAGTGAGCCCTGTTTATGCCTACGGTGTCTCTGTGGCTCTTGTCCCCCTGAACTGTGTTTGGAAAGCAGGCAGAGAACTGATGGGGACACACACAGCGGAAGAAAGTGTGTTACATGATCATTCCTTTGATTAATGCATTTGGAATCATGGACTTCTAAGTGAGTCTAGAATTTGAAATCTATTTGATTATTTTCAGGTGACAGTATTGTATTTTACTATGAGTAACATCCTGTTTGTCTTGCAGACGAATTAGTCCTTGCATAAAGAAATTTTACACATTTCAAGACAGAAAAAATCTTATTCATCTTTGTACCTTTCATTATTTAATGCTTTTGTATATGTGTTCAATAAATTTAAAACAGAATTTGAATTATCGAATAACCAGAGTTTGAGAATAAGGCCAAGAAAAATGTTCAGCGATTGCAACTAATAACATAGAACATGTGATAGATGATATTTACCACATATAGGTGTGATTTACCATGGGAACTGGCTTATCAGAGTGGTAATATCTAAATCAAGGAGTATCTAGCTGCCATTCAGGAAGCTGTGGAGCATAATGTTGCTATTTTAAGTTGATATAAAAAGAAAAATGGGAAGTATGATGCTTCCCAGGTTTTTTGTTGTTGTTGTTGTTTTTCTTGTTATTGCACAGTTGAAAGAAGTAAGATAATATCTGGTGGACATGTTACAGGTAGCAGAGCTAGTTAGAAATATTATAGGCAGTCAGACAGGGCTGAGCCCTCAAAGGAGCCAGTGCAGAAGTTCAGATACCTTGCAACACTGGAGGAGACAAACACCTCATGCTGTGGGCCAGATCTCAAGATAAAAGATCAAGCAGATCCACCTACATTCTGAGGATTGATAGTCTAAATAGTTCTCTATCACCCTGAGGGAGTCAGGAGTCATCATCCCAACCCCCTACAGTATTGGTTTGGATGCCCTACTGTTAAGGATGCCCGCTTACTATGTGACTCGCTTCCCCATTTGTTCCTGATTTAATCAATTTTACCTCAGCAATTAATCTTATTGGTTGACCACAGTTCTGTCCCACCTAATGCCCACCTTGTGAGTTCCCAGGTTTTCTCCATCTTGGACCCATCTCGCCTCATGATTTTACTCTATAAAAGTCCCTAGAAGACAGAGGCTTTGGCAACCAGCTTGGGACCCCTTTTGTCTCTCTCTCAGACAGATGCTTTCTTTCTCTCGATAAATATATTCTGCTTTTAAGCTCTGTTGTTCCTAAAATTCATTCTTCAATTTTAGAGAGCACGAACTTGTATGGAACATCTAGTAGGTTGGGAGTTTTGGTCCCCTATATCAGACACAGCATTTGGCTCACTGGACTGAGGCTCTGTTTGGGTGGCAGAATAGTTCACTAGACTTGGACACAGTATATGTGAGCTATCTAATATTCCCCTTCTCATAAGATGAAGTTCTCAGGAGGTGGGATATATGGAACTTTGTATTTACTCATCACAGTGAACCAATTTTTATTTTCTCCCTCCTGCGCCACGGTGATCAATCACAAAGTCTGCCTGTGCGTGAAGTTTTAGCTAAAAGAAGGGTTGACCTTTTCGGGGGCAAAAAAAAAAAAATAGCAATTTACGTCAGTTTTTCCCTTGCCTTTTCTCTTTCCTGCCATCTAAAGAACAAGATTTGATTTCCCTAGGCTTCTCTCTGTTCATTTAGGTTACAAGGATGAATCTGATATCATAAGTATCTTAAATAGATTCTTAAATGTATGCTCTGTGCTTTGAAATGCAAGATGTAGGATACTGATGCCATCTTTACCACACATATGGCTCTTAGCACTTTACAGCTCAATTTTCTGCTTAAAAGGGTGCCGCTTATAAACCAGCAAATACAGCAAGCGACTAATTAGCCAAATTAATGAGGGCTTGTTTACTTGAAGTCCCCAGTGCCCTTGGAACTTGGGATGTTTCGTTGTTACAATCTGCAAGTGGTTTCTCCCAATTAATTTTTAACATACAGCTCTTCCCTTTTTTCGGTAACATGCAATATCCTAATATTTTGAGGGGCTTGCAAGAATTAACTCATTAATCCTCTTAGGGAGCCACTGGAAAAATAAAATAAAAGGAATCCAATTTTTTTGGTCATCATTAATTTTGGCACACTCTAAAAATTCTAGTTTATAGGCCTGGAGAAAAATTGATAAAGAGCAAATATTAAGATCCATTCTGAGTGAAAAGACAGAGAGAAAGGAACATATATAGGTGTCAGAGGAATTTCTCTTTGCCACAAAATGAGTGGTAAACAAGCTGAGAAAAATCAATCCTTTTACTTCTAGCCCTTATAGAATCTCCTTATTAGAGACATATCCAAATCTAACTAAGCACATGGATAGAAACTATTGAAAACTTAAGACAGAGAGAATCTTGAAAGCAGCAAAAGTGATTCTATATATACAAACGATCTTTAATAAGATTAACAGCTGATTTTTCATCAGAAAGCTTAGATGCCAGAAAGCAGTGGGATGACAAATTCAGAGTGTTAATAGGAATAAATGTCAACCAAGAATTCTATATCTGATGAAATTCTCTTTCAAAAAATAAAAGAGAGGCCTGGAGATATAGCTCAGCAGCACAAGTGCCTGCCTGTCAAACACAAGGTCCTGAGTTTGATTCGTGGTACAAAAACAAAAAAGCAAAAACAACAACAACAATAACAACAACCAAAAATAAAACTTACTGCATTTTCAGATAAAAGCTGAAGGAGGTCATTGCTAGTGGACTTGCACTATAGGAAATGCTAAAAGGAGTGCTTTAAGCTGAAGTTAAAGGAAACTAGACAGTAACTAGATGCCATATGAAAAAGTAAAAACTCTGGTGAAGGCAACTAATTATAAATCTGTTTTAATTGGGGGCGTGCTATAGAAGTATGTAACGTGATAAGAACAACATGGGGGAAAGAACAGTAAGAACAGAGCTTTTAATATGCTAGTAAAGCTCAATCTCCATTTAAAATTTTTTTTTTTTTTTTTTTTTGCGGAACCGGGGATTGAACTCATGACCTTGCACTTGCTGGGCAGGCGCTTAGACCGCTGAGCTAGATCCCCAGCCCTCATTTAAAAATTTTTTAAATCCCCTTCCCTTCCCTCCCATCCTCCTCCCTCCATCTCTTTTTCCCCTTCCTATATGAAAAAGATCTCCCTACTTTATTTTGCTCTTTATTTATATGATGGAAAGTGAATCAAGCAATGGCAAAAACAGGGAGGGAGGGAAGTGACAATGGACCAAAAAAAAAAAAAAAGGAATTAAGATGTGTTATGTTCGTGTACTAACTCCCCACAAAAATTGCAAACATGCTTTGCAAACATACACTAAAAATAAAATAAAAGAATAATAATGATAATGCCACTTCACATAGCTGTGTGATTCAAGTGAAAGCAGCAAATAACATGATTACCTAGAGATCAGTGTACATTCTTGTCATGATAGTTTTAAGAGTCTGGAAAGTCTTTAGGTCTATAACTAAATGAAGTGTATTTTTATTGCTCTCATGCTTTTTGCAAAATAAAGTTGACCTTGGGGAAAATATGCTATTAATGCTTAGTTGGTATCAATTAATCTCTATTGTAGATGTAACATGTTAATTATAATCCTCATAGTAATTACTGAGAAAAAATTTAAAACATATACTGAAAAGGCAATGAAAAGGAAATCAAAGTAGTATACTAGCAAAAAACAAAAAAGAAAGAAAAAGGAAAAAGGAAAAGCATCAGCCAAATACAAATGAAGTACAGGATTTGAGGGAAAAAAGGAAAAACATTGTAAACAAAGAGCAAAGTGGCAGAACTATTTTTGCTCAATACCACTCTAATGCAAATGAAGTAAACTTGTCAATTAAAAGACAGGTTTTCGGAGCCTACTGAATAGTCACCCATCGTCAGCTGTGAGCCTGGAAGGCTGTGGTGAGGCAGGCAGCTGCAATGGGCACGGGGTGAAGTGGCCTCCCCGGCACACTCAGGAGGGAGAGGTTGGTTTCATGTAGATGACTGAATTCTAACCCATTCCAAATTATCAGTTCTAATTTCTTTTCAAACTTGAAAAGCTTAATAATTCTTTCTTTTTACTTTGACAAAAGTCATTTTCGTATATTTGAGGCGAAGGCCCTATCATTTTGTGCTGCTATAACAGAATACATGAGGCCGGGTAATTTATACAAGCAGAAATTTATTTTCTCACAGTTTTGGAGGCTGAGAAATTTAAGATCAAGATGCTGGCACTTGTTGAGGGCTTTCTTTCTGTGTCCTCATGTGACAAAAGGCAGAAAAGCAAGAGAGACAAAAACCATTGATATCTCCTCATGGCAGAAGAGAGAGAGAGAAAGAGAGAGAGAGAATCCACTCCTGCAAGCCCTTTTTGGAACAAAATTAATGTATTACTCCTCCCAAAAGGTCTCACTCCCAACACTGTTGCATTGGGGGAATAAATTCCCAACAGTAAATTTTAGATGGGACACACTGAAATAATTAGCAGGCAAATTTGATAGTGAGAGTAGAGTTTTTTTTAAAGAAAAGGCTTTTTCCTACCAATTACTCAGGTGATATTACTAAGAAATGATATCAGGCCAGGTGTAGTGGTGCATACCTGAAATCCCATCAATTGGAAGGCTGAGGCAGGAGGATTGCTGTGAGTTTGAGGCCAACCTGGGCTACAAAGTGAGAAAGACCAAAAAACAAAACAAAACAAAACAAAACAAAACAAAATTACATCACTGTTACAGATAACTTACATTTGAGTATCAGTGAAGAGATTTCATGAAAAGGAAGATCTGACATGAAATGAATGGAACTATTAAGAATAAAAGAAAGATGAAGAATTGGTACATGTCAATTATTCCTTTAGGTTGTAAAGAGGATAAGTTTTTAAGTAGTCTTTGATGAAAGCAAGCTTGGTGTGTAGACTTGTGAATAGAAAAGCCTACTTCAGGAATGGGGAGGAGGTAAAGGGTGTAGAGTAGAAAATGGCATGAATGCTATGGAAATCAGATGTGCTGCATGGCTCATCAGCTTGTAGTGAGTAACAAACTCAGGTGCTTTGGAAAAGGAGGCAATAGTCTTCTGTGCGTATTTAGAGTTATAGATAACACTGTAGAGGACAGATAGTAGATGGTAAGTAGGGTATATTAGCCTTCCCATCACTGGTACACAACATCCAACACTCCCAAATTAAAGGAAGAGAGGTTTAATTTGTTTCACAGTTTCAGAGGATTCAGTCCATGATGTGCTGGCTCTGACGCAAAGGCATCATGGCAGATGGTATGCTTTAGTTCACGATGGCTGGAGTCAGAACTGGAGAATAGCTCCAGAGAGAAAGGGATCATATATAGAATCAAAGTCACCCATGACTAACCCACACACATCCTAGGAGTTTGCTTTACTAATTCCCTAGGCAACTCTCAAGCCAATCAAATTGACATAATTAAGCTTAATCAACACATAGTTTAATAAGTCTTTTCCTCTAACATGTTGAATACATTTAAAAACAATGTTCCTGTCAAAACACTTTGATTCTCTTATGATACAAGTATGCTATGATCTGAGTGTGTGGGCTTCCCAAAATCCACACGTCAAAATTTAATCCCCAGTTTTGTGCTGTTAAGAAGTGAACCCTTTATGAGTTGATGAAGAGGTGAAACCTTTGGATTCTCTCACGAGTCACACTGACACCTTAAGAAAAAGGGCTGAGGAAGCTTGTTCTTCACTTCCATTATGTGAAGATTCAGTGAGAAGGCACTAGCTGCAAACCTCACCAGCTACTGAATTTACTAGTTTCTTGATCTAGAATTTACTAGCCTTCAGAAGTGTAATAAATTTCTGTTGTTTATAAATTACCTAGTCTCAAATATTTTCTTGTAGCAGCTCAAATGAACAAGACAAAAATTGGTACCAAGGAATAGGGTGCTGCTGTAACAAATACCTAAAAATGTGGAAGCAGCTTTGGAATCAGGTGATCAGAGGCTGGAAAACGTTGGAGGAGTGTACCAGAAAAGGCCCAGATGGCTGTGGATAGCTCACTGAGGACAGTTCTGATGAGAGCGTATAAAAAGAGAACCGTGGAGAGAGCCTCAGTCTTCTTAGAGATCACCTAAACGTTTGTGATCAGAGTGTTGGTAGAGATATGGAGGGTAAAGGTCATTCCGAGGTCTCCGATGGAAATGAGGAATGTTATTGAAATTGGAGGAATGGCTATCTTTGTTACAAAGTGGCAAAAATTGTGTGAATCCTAGTGGTTTGTTGAAGGTAGAACTTCTGAACAATGGAATAAGATATTTGGTGAAATAAATATCTGTGCAAAGCATGGAGTAATGCAGCATGGCTTCTCTTGACTGTTTATAGTAAAATGTGGTACTGGAGATATGAATTAAAAATAGAATTTATAATCAAAAGGGATGCAGAATTAAAGACCTGGAAAAATCTCAGGCTTCCCAACCTGTCCGTATTGTATCAAATGAGAAAGCATAAATATGCTGCTGTAAGAAAGCACACATCTGAGACTTGGTAAATTATAAACAAAAGTTTTGAAGGTTGAGAAGCCTGGAATCGAGTAGCCTGCTGGTTCAGTGTCTGATGAAGACTTTTTCCTCAATAGATAGTGCCATCTAGATGTCCTCATACGGTCAAAGAGAAAAAGAGCAAAAAAGGACCTAAGCTAGTTCTCCCCGGCCTTTTTCTAAATCACTTGCCCATCCCTCATAATTTTGTCACTTTCTAAATGCCTTGTTTATATTACCACTGTGAAGGTAATATTTTGATATGAATTTTGGAGGGGCCCACATTCAAACCATGTGAATTCAAAGAACACAAAGGGCATGGGTAAGGAAATGGACATGTTGTTAATCACAACAATGAAAGAGGAATTGCCATTCCCCTCATGAGCATGGAGGGCAGAATGATTCAAAGGACAGGCCCAAGGGGACCTGGGATCTCACTGCCAAACCCCTCCTTACTTCTCCACTCCACACAGTCAAGTTCGGCTCTTTGAATACTACAGGTTCTCCTCACCAGTCCCAGGTGCGGCCATGGCCCGGGTGAAAAACTTTGATAACATCTACATGGTATCATTTCCAGTGGTGCTCAGTGCGTAGCTGTGGAACACAGTTTACTTGACTTAAATGTCAAAGGATGTTGATGTCTCAGGAACCTCTGGGCCAGGCAGAGAACTGACTCAGAAGCAGGACCACCAAAGAGAGCCCCCACTTGGACATTGTCTAATGAACTGTAGGAGGAGGACTGACCCTGAGACCCCAGAACAGCTCTAACCAGTCTGCTCTAACCCAGCAGAATTATATAGAGTTTCTGTGTTGGCTGTACCCAGCAAAGCCACTGGAATGGGATTTCCCAGAGCTTTGGAGGGGAGGTGCGGATCCCTGTGTGCCTAGAAGATGGAACATGGAGTCAAAGAAGATTCTTCTTCAAACAGAAGCCTTAGTGTTGTTTACCTTGTTGGGTTTAGGATTTACTTGGAATTGTTATTCCTGTCTTCTATCTTGTTGTACCCTTTTGGAATGAGAATGTCTACCTTTTGTCTGTCAGATAATTATATTTTGGAAGTACATAACTTACTTGATTTCACAGCTGTTGGAAGGCTTTATCTCAGGATGAATTGTACTCTGAGTCTGACCCCTGTCTGATTTAGAAGGTATTTAGATGAGACTCTGGGTTTTTAGACTTTTGAGTTGATGTTATCACAAGTTAAGACTTCTGGAACTATTGAGATGGAATGGAAAAATTTTGTGTATGAGAAGGGTGTAAATTAGGAAGTTGAGGATGGAATGCTATGATTCGAATGTTTATTTCCTTCCAAAGTTTATTTATTGAAATTTAATACCCATTATAATGGTATTAAGAGGAAAGGCCTTTGGGAGATGATTAGATCATGAGGGTTCCACCCTCAAATGAGATTAGAGCTTTTGTAAGAGTCCGAAGAGAATTTGTTTACCCTTTCTGCTGCATGAGAGTAAGTGCTCAGATCTGTAAGTGCTCAGGCCTACTATAGAAAAGCAGGATTTTTTTGGTAAAGAAGGTTGTAAGGAGGATATCACAATAAGAGTTCGAAGATTTGAAGAAAATTAATGCATGAAAAAAATGAAAGTTTTAGAAGACATGTCACCATGAAGTATACATCCTTTTAAAATGCAAACCAATGGGGTCAAGTGATTTTGATATTTCTTGAGTTGATAGACTGTGCACTTCTGAGACTGAATTAAGTGTGTCGTGTCCTGGTTCCAGAGGCTTAATGATAGTGAATTCTGAACACTAGGTGACTGAGTAGAATTTGCATCTGAATGCATTGTTTCTTTTTCTAGTTCTACTTCTGAGACTCAACCTTTTGTTTTATTTAGGGATTTTTTCAAAATCATTTCTCAAGACCTAGTTCTAGAGTTACCCTGTGAGTGAATCTTTCAAAATCATTTCTCAAGACCTAGTTTTAGAGTTACCCTGTGAGTGAATCTTTCAAAATCATTTCTCAAGACCTAGTTCTAGTTACCCTGTGAGTGAAACCTTTTCCTGCTGTTTTTCTCTTTCGTGGTGGAACTGCTCTCCATTCTTTGGGTCTCATTTCTCTTTTGTAAAGATTTCTCTTCTAGTCTGATGGCTCTTGGTTGAATTCCTTGTCTGTCTCTTCAGAAGAGTGAATTCTTTGAGTGCAGCAACCATCTCTGTATCCAGAGACTTGCCCCATATTTGGCACATAGTAAGCACTTAATGAGCAGTTGTTGAATAAAGTATCTTAGGCAGTGTTCCTCTGCATTGTTTTCCTCCATTTTATTCCACATCTGCATACTACTGTGATCTTCAAAATGTTTCTTTTCAGTGGAAAGAGAGAACTTTACCTTAAAATATTCCAGGAGGTCCCCTGTCAGCCCCAGAATTTGCATTTGTAGACTACGAGATAGGAAGAGCTGGGTTGGAGAACAGGTAGCAAGGCATCGCAGAAAAGGAAGTAAATTATGTGAATGTTTTAATTTCCATGTTATACAGTGACATCACTGCTATTTATTATATTTAAACAAGCAAGCAAATAAGTAAATAACAAATGAGATCCATGCATGAAACAATGAGGGAACTATACCATAAGCCAGGGGTGTGTTTAATTCAATTCTATGAATTTGAAATAAATAAGAGCACCTGGGAGTGCAGTAGGGTAAAATACTACAATTAGCATAGTGCTGTTTGTCTTTTATTGCATGTCTGAGACCCTAGCTATTTTCTTCATGCAGATTTAACTTGTAGAATAGTCAGAAATAACAATGTATAGCATTTAAAATTTTTGTTTTTCTTGCCTACATAGGAAAGAAATTCAAATTTCACATTGAGGATTTCTCAATGACAACATTCTGTAAGTGGTCTTCAAGCTTTAGTGTATCTACAAATAATGGAACTGTCCTGCTAATTTAACATTTTGAAGTTCAGACACTCTGATTCATTAGGTTGCATGATTCAAGGATCTGTAAACGATCATCATCGAGTTTTTATTTTTTTTTTTTTTTGAGGCAGAGTCTCTCCCAACTCCCTGAGATGTTTTGATGCAGGCGATTCAAGATAAACATGTTATGATATGACTCTTTTAGGGCTCTTTTTGGGACTATCAAGTTGAGCTGCAGGCTTCTCAGTGGTGTAATGTATAAAGACCCTGGAGGAACTCTGAAGAGCATCTGAAATGGTTAAAAGGATTGATTAGAGGCATTTACTAGGTTTAAAGGATCTAAAAGTGCCTAATCCTTAAAGCCTAGCTGAACAACAACTAATAGGAGCTGTGATACAGCTATACAAACATTTGAACTGCATAAACATGAAAGATGAAGAGAAATTGTTTAGCTTGTCAGAAGATGGCATGATTAAGAGCAGCTAAAATGACCTCTAGGCTGAATCTAGGATTAGGCTACTGAAAGGAAAGTGATTAGCTTCTGGAGTAAACTCTTAACAGAAGTGAAGAATCAATAGAGATAAAATGTGGAAAAGAGTCAACAAATTAATCCATTTCACTTATGTTTAAAGACCAGAGAAAATTTGACCTCAAATTTCTTTTGGTTCTCTAGCATCCTTTTGCTGCATGTAATAGACTTCTTTGCCATCCATTCTCATACTTGTCCTTGATAAGGTTATACTGACCCTTTGTCTTGTCTCTGGACACTTCCTAATGCTGGCTATTCTTGATTCTCCAAGATGGCAGTTGCTGGTCTCCCTTTTTACTCTCATTCAATGTATACTTATTAAATACTTGCTATCAAGTGCCTTTCATGTATCTCTTAAGGTCCTAGCCTAGGTGTAGGGTAACTAGACAAACAGAGGGTCTGTCTTAGGGTGTTTATATTCTCAGTGATTACTGGTGATTTCTGACCTGTATGTGTCTAACTGGAACTGGCTAAGTTCTTTTGCCATCTTTGTCCCCTTAGGGAAAACAGAATAGTTCTTGACTGTGAGCTAATGCCAGAGATAAGCAGAAGGAAGAAATATCATTGTAATAGAACAGAGCATAAGCCTGTTTATAGTCCTATTTCCAAGCTTACTGGATTTACCTTCTTCACTGCCTTTTATTATTACCTCAGTTGAATTTATAGCATTCTCTCTAGCAAATGCTCCCTTTATCCTCCAAAATGTCACCACTAAGGGTCTTTTGAGCAAGTGGATTGGGCCATGTCCCCCAGTGCTGAGTGCTGCCCTCATGACTGACAGATGCTGAGTAGACACAAGAAGAGGTGACTATCAGGTAAGATAAAATGAAAAAAAAAATGCTACAGTTGTGAACTTAGTACCATTTTCCTGTTAGAAAAAGAACAAAAGAACTGCTTTTCCTCTATTCCTGTTTTCCCCTTCTTTCTGTCTCATGCTGCATGTTGGTTTTTTGTGATGTGCTTTTTAGAACTGAAGGTACCTTAAAAACACACAAACTACACTTAATCCCTTCCATATACAAGAGTTCCAGGGAGGGAGGGTTCAGGGAGTAGATTAGGAGTTGGCTGGATGGTTACACACACACATGCACGCTGAGAGCCCCGCTGTGTTCATGCTGGGTTTCCACTCCTTGAGTTCTCTTTGGGATTTTGTGGAACCACGGCCTTCCTGCTATTATCCCAGGTCCAGTTCGACCTAGAGCTGAGGGCAGAGATAGAACTTTCTCTTCATTCCACAGTAGATAAGAATGTGGAATATGCCACTTTGAGATCGACCACAGTGGATTCCTGGGTGCCTTTCTTTCCTGCAGGCAGACAGAGTAACTGAGGCACACTTGTTGGATTCCTGTATTTTTAACAAGTTTAAAAAATATTTCTCGGGTTGAACTTAGAACTGTGATCATCTTGATTGAGTGGAAGTACTTAGCTGCCCTCTGTGAAGAGTACACATGCAGATGTTTTAGTGATTAACGACTCGTGGAGAGCCTTCCCAGGGTCATCTTTGAATATTTTTATAAACTGCATAGGAAGGATTACCTATAGTACTAAATGTAACCAAGGGAAAAGTCTGGAATGATACTGTTCATTACGGTAGCCACAAGCTTCAGTGGCAATTAAGCACTCGAAATTTAGCTTGTCTGCTTTGAGATGTGCTGCAAGTGTAAAATGCATGCCAGAGTTAGGAAATGAAATAGGAAGAAAGAATGTGAAACTTATTATTAATACATTTTGTATTAGTTTCACATTGAAATAATATTTTGGAAACACTGGATTAAAATATATAAGTAAAATTCATCCTGCTGAATGTGGCTACTGGAAAATTTAAAATTATGTATATACTGCATATATTTTCTTTTGGACTGTGCTCGTCTAAAAAAAAGATATCTAAAAAATACTTTTAACATTTCCACAACTTCTTTATTTGTATTTTTCTGGACTGCTGTATCTACCACTTAAATTGGTTTAGAATTAAACTGTCTCCTTTACTTTAAAAACATCTGGCATGTAACATCCAGTTGTAATTATTTTTCTGCTACAACCATGTTGCTATAGCAGCAAAGTTATGGTACAATAAAGAACACCTTGAGCTAATAACTTGTATATGAAAATGGTTACATCTTCATTGTGGAAGCCACAAGGCACCTATACACTTTCACTATGTACACAAATCCCCTCTATAATGATGCTTTTTCATTCATTTGGCATGCTCTTATTATTATTAATACAACAGTGGAGACTGCATATATATCAGGGTAAAAGCATGTATTTTGGATAATCAAACCTATAAATCTTCTGACTGCTCAGATATAGCCAATTAACTCTTCCTCAGAACTGCAGGGGACCATATGGTGCAGAGAAGGTGGCCACAGTCATTGCAGTGCTTTTTACTGAGTGACACAGTCACAAAGACCGTAGAAACTAGTGGGGAGGTACAACGTTTCAGCTGTTCAAAATACTGACATTACATTCTAATAAGAATATTTTCTGCCAGGCACGGTGGTGCACACCTATAATCCCAGCACTGGGAGGCTGAAGCAGGAGGATTACTATGAATTTGAGGCCAGCCTTGGCTATATAATGAGTTAAAGGCTAGCTTACATTACTACACAAGACCCTGTCTCAAACAAACAAACAAATAAGCCAGAAAAATAATTTTTTTGTATTATAAAACTATCTTCCTCATTAGCTATGTCAAAAGTGCTCATCGGTACCTTAGCACATCCTCCATTCCACATGAATAGAATTCTTTATACTGCTAGTGTTCCATTGTTTGATGATAGAAGGTTTTTTGTTTTTTTTTTTTGCGGCACTGGGGATTGAACTCACGAACTTGTGCTTGCCGGGCAGGCGCTTAGACCACTGAACTAGATCCCCAGCCCTAAGGTTTTTTTTATTTTAAAGAAAAAAACCAATACAAACAATGGTACCAAACTGTAAAATAAGATTGTAGGAGAGTAACAATAGTTAGCATATTGCATATTGTTATCTTTAAAGTAGTTGCTCAGATATGAAAAGATATAGGCATGAAAAATTGATCAAACGATATAGGCACAAACCTTCCTTTTCAAGGAACTATTCTTCAACATTTCCAAACTTAGGATTCTTCAATGGAAGAGTTTTTCCTAAAATAAACCAGGAATAATACCTTTTAAAGAATTCCAGTCACATTTCATACCTATTCTGTGTTGTCGCTTTGTTTCTTTGCCTATGGCACCAAGCCATTGTTGTTGCTGTTGTTGTTGTGTGTATGCCCTGGGATGTTGGTTTTACTGAATTAATATTTTGTCTGTGATTCTGTTTTTTCTTAGTCTATTGTTTTAGATAGTGTTTGCTTCCGAATTCTTCTGAGCGTATGGAATGAAATTTATGGAGTACTTAGGTACATCCGAATAAAAATAAACATCTGAATAAAAATATATAGATATGATATTCCTATTTTATATTTCTCATTCAAGATGGTTGCTTTCCTCCAAATTTCCTCCATACAATATTGCAGATTTCAATTTCTGTTTGAGTTATTCATCTTTCCTCTAAACTGTAGCTGACCTTTTCATGAATTTGTTTTTTTGAGAAAAGTGATGAATCAGAAAATATTTCACCAAGTAAAACCCTGCTAAAACCTGATAGACGGGGTTCACTCGTGTGGACTGTAGGTTGACCATGTTATAAGGTTAATGAAATGGGGGTGCTGTTTATCAAGCTAGTGTAGAGTTCCAGGGGTTTAACAAGGGATTCAAATCTTCCTCCATTCCAACTGCTCTGTGATGCCACCTGCTCTGCCTCACACGTCATTAGCATTGAGCCAGTGACCCAAGGAATCTGGGAATTCTGCAGTAGCAATTCCAGGAATCTCCTGCTTAATTTGTCCCCATTTCATTTTCCTTGTCTGGGGAGACTGAGCTTGGGACTGACCCTCCCTCTCCATCTCCGAAGAAGTTATTCTTCCTTCCACCATGCTTCACCTTCCCTCTCTATGTCCTCCCTTCCACGAAAGACCTTTAACTGGCCAGATCTGAGAAGAGGGTTAGTGGGAGAGGAGGAGTCAATTGCATTGTTTCCAAATTTTTATTTTTATGGGACCGATTTGGGATTTTACCGAAATTTTGTTATATTCAACAGACGATCATTAGAAATGAATTTGTCAAAAACTACATCCTTCATATACATGACTACTTCTAGATTTCATTTCTCATATATTTTCTGTTCATGCCTATAGGCAATTATTAAATCTGTAGATTTTATTTATTTTCAAATTTCAGTTTATTTATTTAGCAAGGGATTTTAACTTCATTAGGAAATGCAGATAAAGTTGGAGAAGAGGTAAATTATTTATAATTAGTTTCTTGGAAAAAAAACTAGATTCTGCTTGATAAGAAATTTGAGGCAGTTCACTTACTGATCACAGGTAGAGTAATACCTGTTTTTCAGATTTATTAGGTAGAGCTTTGAAGAGCTTTGAAGTGCTCTTCTTTTTGAAACATCTATATCATTTGATTTGAAGCAATTTTGCTGCTTTTGAGACTTATGACTCCTACGAAAACATAGAAGTGATCATTAATGATAGACCTAATTCATTGTTGCATATCACCATGCCTATAGTACTTAATAAATGTTTGAAAAAGAAAATGCACATACATGTATGCTTTTAAAATATGCTGGGGAAAAAAAGTCAAGCTGTTTTCCCTAATCATAACTTCTTCATCTTCCTTAGTCTAAGTGTATACACAATTATAAATATAGGTTGAGAAAATATTACATAATCATGCATAGCACATAGTTTTCCCCCAGAGCCAAAATATTTTTCAACTTGTTTTGTCATTGAACTTGCTTGAATATGCAGTCTAGGGATTGGAGATTGGAATCAGCTGGTTTCTTGGCACTGTAAAAGAAATGGTGCTATAAGTCATAATCTTAATACACTTTCACTGCAGCCAAATGGTCTTGTCTAGACAGATTTTTTTTTGAAGGCAAATTCATCTAGTTTTCAGTAATTAAAACCTCTCCTGTTGCAACAGGAACTTTAAAAAATGTCCAAGGAAATTCAAATATCTTGAGGTGCTATATGAAAGTCTATGTATGTATCAGGAAATTTTAGGTTTGTGTTATTATTGGGTAGCAGGAAACTAAGAAGAAGTAAGGGTGATTTTGCTAATATGTTCTACCAAGATTTAGGTTTCCATTGCACAGTGATTGGCAAGGCAGTCTTCTAGAGCAGATTAAATGATCATTCCAAGCCCAGACCGAATGGTGGTCATGAATGTACTTGGGTGTGCATGTTTGGTTGAGAGTAATGCAATTGTACTTCTGGGTTGGGAAGAGGGTGTTTTGGGATGTATTTGAATGGACCTGTGGATTCAGATATGGACCTCAGAGGATCTTCGAGTATATCCGAATCATATACAGAGTTATTTCTCTATGTACATAGATGTATTTGGAGGGCATGGTGGTGGTCAGGGAGCATGGTGTTCTTCAGACTTCTAAGAGAGTTTAAGGATACCCAAAGCATTACATCTTTAAATTCATGGGCCACAGAAATTGTATTTTAATGGTGAGAGAAATGAAGGTGACACTAGCAAGGGCGCTATAGCCAAGATGTGAGTGGAGAGGTAATCTGTATTACCTGGTCACAGGACTGGTGCAGAGCTGGGGGCCTAGGGCCAACTTCCTTTTAGTGCACCTTGCCTTCTTCCACACAAGACCCTAAGGCTGTGGTTTTTGTTTTGTTTTTTCATTTCAGTATGGTAGATTTTAAATTTTTTTTATTTTTTAAATTTTATTTTAAAGAGAATAAAACCAAATAAAGGAAAACAGAATAAAGCCAATCAAAACAAAGCAGTGAAAATGATACAGGATTTCAAAACAAGATAATAGAAAATCAGCAATGGTCACCATAATGCCTCTTGTTATCTTCAAAGTTGCTGCCCATACCATCAGACCTAATAAAATCAAACAAAACAGAACAGAATAAAACCAATCAAAAGAGAACATTATAGAAAACAATGAAACGGAGCAAAACAAAACAGAACAATATTGGATTTCAGAAATAAGACAGAAGGAAATCCCCCATAGTTGCTACATTGCATATTGTTATTCTCTAAATAGATGCTCAGACTACTGGCTTTAGGCCCACAAAGTCAATCAAACAATATAAGCATTAAATTGTTTTTGTACCTCAGTCTCTATCAGCCAGTTGCTTATGGGAGGGTGGGGGCTCTTCTTGTCTCCCAGCTTGCACACCGGCTGGCTCACAGGATGGGTGAATTGTCTCTTGTTTCTCTTTTCAACCCCACATGGTTGCCACTGGCTCATAGGAAGGGCAAATACCAGGCTGTGTTTTTGTCACATGGCTCTCCTTCCTTTCTTTGTCAATATGACCATGATGTTCCCTTTAACCAGATTCCCTGTGTTACCAGGGAAAGAGAAGCAAAGAGTAGAAAGGATGGGTAGAGGCTGGGCATGATTTACCATGGGCTTGAGTTGTGTCCAGTTGTGTCCAGTTGTCTGCTGGCCAGAATCCTGACTGTGCTGTGTTCTCTGAAGTGGATTGAACTGGGTTTTATACAGGTAGTTCCAGACAGGAAAGTAGGCATAGGCTCAGCTGGATTCTGGCTTATCCATGCAGTAGGTGAGGGACCAGAGTTGAGTTCTTTCTTTAACAAATCTGTATGAACTCCTTTGCCCCTACAATTTGGACTACGAGTAAAGTAAATTGAAGTGGTCATTGTCAACAATTTCCAGCTTTTTGTCGTTTTGAGTTAAATGTGCAAAATTAATCTAGAACATGGAACTGGTCGTGCTGGTTACAGTCAAACTGCCTCATCAGAACTCCCATTTATACTTTCTCTTCATTCCTATACACTTCTTGTCTCTCCATTCACCTTCCTTTGTTCTATCCTTAGTTTAGTGATCACGCATAAAGACATATTTAGATAAAAGTGCTACACATAAGGCTGGAATTCCATTTCTGCTTTTCCTTCAACACCAAAAATTAGACTGTTCCATTATTTTCAAATATGACTTGTAGTCATTCGATGCTTGGATATAATATAAAACTATTTCTCAGTCCAATTTTAATTCAATTGCACAGTGCATAGTGGAATGAGCTTGGAAACCAGACAAAAATTAGAGTAATGGAAGCAGACAATGCCTTTGCGTATGTATCATATTTTATAAATTTCAGTTCTCTGACTGGCTTCATTTTAACTAGCTGGGAAAAAAACATAATCCGCCAAAGATGGTTACCAGTGTTCAAAGTCAGCTGAGACTGAGCTGGTGTTCAGTAATTACAGGCCTGCAGTTTGTAGGAGATTCTGTCCCTCCAGACCTGCTGTCTCATGTCCCTATTTGTAACATTGTTCATTATATTCAGTTGAATATAATGCTGCCATCACTCTGGAGCTTTCAAAGGTATTCTGGGGGCTATCTTGCTGTAGGACATGGATAATGAAATAGTTAGATGTGACTTGTATTATAATCACCTCACCTAACCCCATTTAGCTTGAAAAGTAGACTTAATAAAAGCAGGAGTGAAAGCCACTTTATGATTTTAATAAGGAGTCTCATATGGTCTTACCTGCTGTTTTTCATTGTATGTCTCATCTCATGGTTTTCCTTTGAGATACGTGACAGTAGAAAGCTAAGCACATCCCTTAATCTTAAAGCATTTTAAGAATCTATTGCAGTAATCTACCCAAATCGATCAATAACCGTGCGAGCAGGGCTGATTTCCAAAGTACATATGTGTACTTATAAAGACAGGTGGATATGTTCAGTGGCAGGTAAAGGCTGCCTTATGTCCAAGAAACCAGAGGATTCCAGTGTATAATAATTTAATGTTCTGTTTGCAAAAGGTAATTATAAAACTCTCTTTCCATCTCCTGCTCTGATGGGCTCAGGATGAATTTAAAATGGATTAAGAGGAAATGGATAAGACGTTCTGTATTGCTGAACTCTGCCCGGTGTCATGATATGCAAACAGTGAGCAGAGCGCTGAAACTACTAAATACACACTGAAGAGATGACAGGGCTCAAACGCGAGAATGCCTGAATCTGCCAGAGAAAAGGGCTCCTAAAAATAGTGCTAACAATTTATAGAAAAGAAAATCTGACTGTGGTGTAAAAATCTTTGAAGGCAGAGCTGCTTGGAGCTGCATGCTATAAACATATTCATGATGTTGTGTTTGGAGAGGTATCTATTTTCTGTGTATTAATCTCAAATAAGAAAGGGAAACAGATCTATGGAAAAAGATCAGACGGAGAATGGGAAGGCAAAGCGGTACCACGAATTAACTCTGTGGACTTGAGGAAGATTTATCACTTTTTCGGCCTTATATATAAAATGAGTCAATGGGTTTTTAAACTTGAGAGTGACTATTTTCAAAGAAGTGGGGGGCAGGTTGAATATTCAAGATTTGTAGCCTGACTGTAATTCAAAATTGTTAAAACTACGGAACATTTCTTTAGACATGTGGAACCTTCCTCTAGGTCATTAGATATTTTTTAAACAGAAAAGTTGTTCCTTCTCATTAAAGCAAGTCAAAAACACAGAGGTGTATGAAGAAAAATGTTCAGTTAAAAATATCAATTGAATCTTTCTTTTGAACTACCTTGTTGTAATCAGCAATAACATCTAGCTGCATATTTTGCCACTGTTTTCATTATGCTTTTAGGATATGGTTGCATATAGATTTTTCTCTAAAGAATTTCCTTGCTTAAAGTAGCATCGTTTTTCATTCAATGATATATCACGATCATAAATCAAGGTTAGGCAAACCATGGCTGGTGGACCCAATCTGGCCATACTAAATGCATTGTCTATGGCTGTGTTGCTCTGCAAAGCCAGGGGTAAAGGTTACAATGGAAATCTTTTGGTCATGAACTAAAAAATACTTCCTACCTGGTCTTTTAAAGAAAGAGTTTGCAAATGCTTTTCAATATATGTAACTTTATTTCATTGTTTTTAAAAAGTTGTGTCATATACCAGAATGGATATGCATTTTTGGTTCAACTTTCTTGGCTCAGGTAACTGGAAAATCTAGAAGACATCGAGTACTGCCAGATCCAGGGACTAAGATGAACTTCTGAGTAATCTGTTTCCCTTCAGTGCTTGGTTCAGCTTTCTTCTCTGTAAACTTCATTCTCAGGCAGTCTTTGCTATTTGACCGATGGCCATTATTGTCAGTTGCAGTCTTAAATCTCATTGTGTCGTGTTAAGAGAGGCCCCCCCAAAGCCCAGTAGTTTAAGTTTTAACTGAGGTGCTAGGTGTTGTTACCTAGTCACCCTCGATTGAACCAGGTGCTGTAGCTAAAGGGTGGAAAACTGTGTTGGCTTAGGTTGCGTGCTTTCCTCTGGGCTTGGAGCTGGAGGCCAGCCTTACAGAGTATTTGGGCTCCACAAAGGAAGCATTGTCACCCAACTGCTGTCTCTCCAGATATTTAAAAGGAGAGAAAATAACGGGAGCTCAAGACAAGAAATAGCCACTGTGAGCAAAATTTCCCAAAGTACCTTGCCGGACTGGGTTTTTGTACTTTTAAGGTTTCTGTAAGTACTGCTGATGTGCTTTCCAAAAAAGGCTATTGTGGTTCATCACAGTGAATCTTGTCAGTACTCTCTGGGAGTGCAGAGTATTTTTGTATAGCACTAGCACTTGTTGTTATAACAAACATGTTTTAAATTGATCTTATATTTACAAGATGGTTATCTTATTTAAATTTGCTATGATGACTAGTGAGAAGATCTTTTCATAACTTTGTTATTAATATATTTATTCTGACATAAAATTTTATAACATTTATTCATGTTTCTACTGTGTTGCCTCTTACATTTTTGGGACTTCTGAGTATGTTAGCATTCTAATCTTTTGTCTGCTATATGTATTAGAAATCTTTCTCATCAGTGGTTTATCTCTGGACCTTATTTATGCTATAGTTTGTACACTGAAAAATAGTATGGGTTAAACTCTGTGAAGGAGACTATTCCAAATGTATAAATAAATCCCAATCCCAATGGCCTGATATATTTGGGTGAAAACACTGAAAGTTAAATTCTTCTCTATAAATATATTTTCAAAGCTCATCTTTAGAATTTAAGGTATGTAAATAGCATAGAGTAAATATATTATATATATATATTTTAAATATATATATATAAATATAAATATATTTTCAAAGCTCATCTTTAGAATTTAAGGTATGTAAATAGCATAGAGTCCAGGTTTCTCTCTGCTGTCTGCTATTCAAGGAGAGATCTGAACTCAGATGCACAGGAACCCAGTCCCCTTCATCCAAAAGGCATCATCTGTCACTGGCACAGCTCACAGTCACCACCTTGGTCGAGTAACAGAAAACAAGATCCAGCAATTTCACTCCTGGGCCTTTATCCAAATGAATTGAAACTAGGACTTTGGAGAGGTATCTCCACTCCCATGATTATCGCAGTATTGTTCACAAGAGCCAAGTGGACACTTCCCAAGTATTTGTGGACAAATGGATAGATAATATGGTAAATACATAAAAGGCAATATTACTCAGGCTTAAAAAAGAAGGAAGTATTGTTTTTGACAATGTGAATGGACCTAGCAGTCATTATGATAAGCAATTTTAAGCCAGTCCCTGAAGGACAAATATTTCATGATCTCACTTATATGAGGCATCAAAAATAGTCAGACTCATGCAAACAGAAAACAAAATGGTGATTGCCAGGAATTAGGCATAGAAGAAAATGGGGCTGTTGCTGTTAAAAAGGTACAAATTTATGTATGTAGGAGATGAATAAACTCTAGATATCTGCCTTACAGCACAGTGCCTTTAGTTAACAGTGTGATGCTGTACACTTAAAACTTTGCTAAGAGGATTGATCTCATATGAAGGGGTCTTACCAGTTAAATAGGAGTAGGAAGTTCTGAGGTGTTGTGGCACAGTAGGGTGACTCCAGAAAACAATAATTTACAGTATTTTCCAAAAAGCAAAAAAGAAGAATTTCGAATGCTTTCACCATAAAAAATGATACATAAGAAGTTAAAGGTGTTTAATCTGATTTAAACATTGCATTAGGGGGTATATGTATTAAAACATCACATTGCTGGGGATATAGCTCAGTGACACAGCTCCTGCCTGGCAAGCATGAGGTCGTGAGTTTGATTCCTGGTACCAAACAAACAAAAAAATTACATCAATAGTCATGATTTTCATGTTTTTATATATCAGTTAAAATAAATTTAATGAAGACAAACACAAAACACAGCAAAGGGACCCAAAGAAGATTTTGGAGCTCACTGATATGTTTGCTGCTCTCTCTGATTGTGCTGATGGTGTGAGGATATGTGGACATATTCAAACTCATCCAATAGTGTATATTATGCATACAGGTTTTTAACATATCAATTATACCTCAAGAAAGCCAAAAGGAAAAAAAAGAAATCAAGGATGGTTTTTGCTTAAAGACTTTGGATATATTTTCTCCTATTCAGATAATCAGTCTACAAAAATAACTTGTAATTACATAATGTTTTGACTTAATTGTATTATAAAACACCTTTCTTAAAGTTATTTGTTCAAATAGTTTTAAAAGGAAAACTAATAGAAAATCGTGTGTATATTTATGCATATCAGTGGAATAGCTTTATGTTATTACACTAAAGGTATGAATAAAGCATTTTTTCGTGTACAGAGTAGGTTTGCAATAAAACATGATTTATACATAGCCTCTAAACCTGGATTGAACAACTGACATAACTGTGCAGCTAACTGACGAACTCAAGAATTTGGTGAGTTTAGTATTCTCTTACTAAAATTCTAACTAGCAAGAATTTTAAAGTAGCTTTAATTTAATTTAATTTAAAGTGATTTTTATTATAAATCTTTTATTTTTTATTATAATCATTTAGAGGTACGACAAGTTGTTTGTGTTTTTAAAGAAATACCTGCTGATAGCTTTTGAAATAAATACATGAAACAATGTTCTTTTCAAAATCAAGAAAGCCTTTTATATTGTGTAGTAGCAAACTTTCTGAATTTCTGTTTTTTTTTTTTTCTTTGTGGCACTGAGGATTGAACTCATGACCTCACACTTGCCAGGCAGGTGCTTAGGCCACTGAGCTAGATCCCCAGCCCTTGTCTTTTTGAGACAGGGTCTTACTATGCCATTCAGGCTGGCCTTGACCTCACTTTGTAGCCCAGGCTGGTCTCGAACTGACAATGATCTGCGTGTCTCAGCCTCCTGAGTGCTGGGATTACAGGCGTGCGCCACCACGCCCGGTTTAACTTTCTGAATTTCATTAAGCAACACAAACAAAATCACAAACCAGCAAAGAGGAGCACACAAGATACTTAGCCAAAGATGCATGGATACGTAGCCTTTGAGTAACAAAAGAATAAAGTGAGACATGTGTAGTGGTCTCTGTTACGTATTGTGATTAGAATTTAATATGTTCTACTTAATATAGTAGCCTTATAATTACTGTAGATGCAAACTCTATCTTAAAAATCATGCAGTCTTAAAGAGTTAGACAACTAAATGCTAAATATTTGATAAATGTGAATAGATTTTGTATGATTCATACCTGAAGGCCTCATAGTATATGCTTCAGCAGCATCATGAGCACAAGCACCTACATTTAGTACATTTGCTGCAAATGATGGTTCATGCAGAATTCTGGACTTTAGGACGTTGATGCTAGATAAATTCCCACACACAGACACACAGACACACACATGCACATACACACACAGAATTTAACTTACCAATCTTTTCAACAACTCCAGGATGTAATAACTCTCACTTTATAATAATACATTTCCCCTTTTTACAGGTGAGGAAATGGAAGAACAGAAAGGGTGTGTACTTTGTCTAAAGGTAGCTACCTAGTAGACCATTCAAACTCCAACTGGGATCCAAACCCCAGCTCTAGGGCTATTCTAATTTATATATTCCATTACCAAACAACCCATCTCACTGGTCTGGAAATGGGAACTCATGCTCAATGCTTTGAGGAATGTTTCTTCTGTCCCTCCACACACACTATTTTAGCATCTCATGGTGGTGGCCACATTTACCTCCACATTGCTCTACTTTACAGAGAGTGAGGATTGAAATATCACAACTGGCTGCTATATACACGGCTGCTTCTGCTTGCTAAACTGTTGGCAGCTTCAGCGCTCATATTTAGTTCCACCTGTTTTCTCTTATTCTGTTCGCAGTGGGAATGAAAAGCAGCTGAGATTCTATTCTTGTCTATTAATTGGTCCCATTACTTGGAAGCTTTTTTTTAAAAACAGAGCTCCCTGCTTTTCCAGGTTTAGCAATCTGTTTACTTCTTTCCTAGTCCAACCCTTTAATCATACTCTGTGTTTATCTCTCAAGTCTCTAATATCTCTGTGCTCCTGTGGAGTCCATGATAGGATGAACATTCAAATAAGGGTCTGACTTTCCCATTGAGTGGGAAAGAATTCTAGGCTGTGGATTCTCTGTGTTTTCTTACAGTATGCAGGTTTCCAGTTTACATTCTTCTCTTGTCTCTGTCCTCTGTTTTGATGGTATTTTATTAACCATAAGTCTATTAATAATGAAATTATATAAAGTTCACTGCCTGTGCAGAGTTGTCCTGCTCCTCACTCCTGCATATTACCAAATGTAAACAGTGCCCAGATTATATTTCAAATCTTGTTAAAGAGGTCATCAGCAGAACACATTTCAAAACAATTATTGGAACCACAAGTATTCTAAGGTCACAGTTGGCATGTAAGTGAATTCAGAGTCTCTGTTAGGAATTTTGAGATTTTACAATTTGAAATACTTAATTTAAAGAAAAAGACCAA